>JASTWR010000441.1:0-144465 GCA_030770355.1 Harpagoxenus sublaevis
TATCGGGGGTGAGCCAATCTTCGACGATCGCATCGTCAAGATCGAGACTCACACGTACAATCCGTACGCCAACACCTCGCTCGGACACAGCGACGAGATACGAATACCTATACAGCAGCAAGATTTGTACACGCTGCCCAGCGAGAGTTTTCTTCTACGTCGAGGGAACGCTCACCGACGATCTTCCAGAGAACGAAACGAGTCTGGACAGCAATTGCGTGGCGTTCATGTTCGACGAATCAGATACGAGCTCAACGGCGTGGAGATCGACAGGAACAGAAACGTCGGAGTGACCAGTACGATTCAAGTGTCTCGCGTCGCTGACCGCCGAGTAGGAGCAAGAGACTACGGAACGCAGGATGGAGCAGTGACGATCCCGAGATCAGGTTCGGCGATTTCAACTTTTGCGTGCCCCTTAACACGCTTCTGGGTTTCTGCGAGGTATTACAAACGCGTGGTGATAAACGCGCGACACGAGCTCGTTCTGATACGTTCGCGAAGCGAACGCCAATTCCATCGTGACGAAGCGCAACAAGGATCCCAAGATCGCTCTGTCGAAGATACAGTGGCGAGTGCCGCACGTGATGCTGAAACGACGTGAACAAATTGTCCCTTTTGCGAACACTGGAGAGCGGACGGTATCTGAGCATGGGCTTTCGCTCATGGGATCTGTACGAGTATCCCCTGCTGCCGAACACCAACAATCATTCGTGGGCCGTGAAAGGGGCGACGCAGCTGGAGAAACCGCGATACGTCATTTTCGCGCTGCAAACCGAGAGGCATCAACAATCTGTTGAAACGCGCCTCCGAGCTCGACAACGGTAATCTCACGGACGTGAAGCTGTATCTAAATTCGGAATTTTATCCCTACGACGACATGAACTAAGATTTCGAGAAGAAGAGAGTCGCCGTGCTGCACGACATGTACGTGAAATTTCGAAAATCGTACTACGGGTGTGAGCGCGACGGCGCGTTTCTAACGCCGCGCGACTTCCTAAAAAATCCGTTCGCGGTGATCGATTGCTCGCGTCAGAACGAGTCGACGAAGAGCGGCACCGTGGACGTTCGCGTAGAGTTCGATTGCAAACGCAACGTGGCTCCCAACACGACAGCCTACTGTCTTATCATTCACGATCGCGTGGTCGAGTACAACCCGCTGACCAACATCGTTCGCAAAATCGTGTAGAACGGAAGTGGTTGAATGAGTCAATTAGATAACCACACGACTTAGACTACGGATTATCGGTAGAAGGCACACAGGAAGAACGATAAGCGAAAATGTTCGAAAGATAAGGCGGTAAAGTTGTCGAGAGATAAAACGACAAGTTACACGACGATCGATCGGCGATAAGAGACACGCCGGAAGAGAGGGTGCGAATAAATAGTCGAACGGAGAGGCGGTCGATCTAAGTCTCGTTTCGATCCTCTCTCCTTCGCTGACGCCCCCGACGCCGAATCTCACAAGCAAGATATGTTTCTCCTGTTGGTCGACAGGCGCGACATTCTCAATCTGTCCGCCGAGCATCTTCAATACGTGCCGAAGATCGTTCTGCTGCGCGAATTTCCTGACTACGTCGAGCGAGTGTGGGAGAGACTGCCCGATCACCTGAGGTATGACCCCGAGGTGAGGACCTATCGTTCGTGTCTGGAGCATCACAACCCTCCGTGGGCGCAATCGCACGTGGACGGCCCACCGCCGCTCATCAAGGATTGCGGCGCGTGCCGCGCGCGAATGCCGCGCGGGGAGGACGTCTGTGGAGCGGTATTGGATTGTTGAAACGAGAAGACGCGCGTTTCCCCATTCATGGCCGGCGTGCAGATCTTCGTGAATCTGCAGGGGTTCGTCGTCCGCGACAGATTCACGGTCAAAGAGGTGGCCGTGCTTAGGAATGGAAAAGAGCTGAGTCATCACGTGCTTTGCGCCCCTCTGGAATAGGATCTGTTGACGAGGGCGGAAAAATCGCGAGCGTGCTGGCTGACGACGAATCACCACGGCTTGAGATGGGAGGACGGGGACGTGGAGTATAAACGCGGAAAGGCGATCGTCCGACGCGTCGTGGACGACGGACTAAAGCGAGACGATTCGACGATCGTGTACGTGAAAGGCTCGGAGAAGAAGAGATGGCTGAGGGAGATTCTCGGAGACGTCGAGGCGACGATCGAGTCGATGGACACCGATTTCGACAGCATCGGTCGTTTGGAGACTCTCGACGCGACTCGAGCCTTCCGCTGCGGACGACACGAGAGGAGCTGCGCCATGGAGAACGTCTGCAAGATGCACGACTGGTGGAGGGAACGACAAGCGCGTCTCGACGACGTGTAACATCGCGTCATGTATAACGACATATCCCATATTTTCTACTTATAAATATGAATTGTAATGAATTATGTACGAATAAAATATATTATTTTGTACTCAAATATGAATTATATACGAATAGAATATATTATTTTGTACTCTATGAATTATATACGAATAGAATATATTATTTTGCACTCAAATGTGAATTATATATACGAATAAAAAATACATTTCGCAACACGCCCGTTCGCTCATTTGTCCACGGGCCATTTTTACGGCGAGAGCAGTACGATAAGACGCGAAAGAGAGAGGTTCGCGGTGCGACGAGGAGAGCGCGATGTAACGCGCGTTTTTCTATACTCGCGCTACGCTCATTCATTCCTTCGCGTCGCGAGAATATTTATATGCTTGTATTTATGCTATGCGATACACGCAATGCCGCGAGAGGAAACGATGAGACGAGTGCGACGTACGCGAGAGAGAGAGAGAGAGGGTACGCGGTGCGACGAGAAGCGAGATTACTTATATTATATACTTGTTATTTATTATTTATTATTATACTTGTTATTTATTATTATTTGTTATTATTATTTATTATTATTTATTATTTTTCTCATTTACTCTATCTCGGAGACGACGCCGCGCGATATCGCGAGGGTGACTAATACACGGAGAGGGAAGAGAGGAGTCAAAAAATAAATAGACGATTGTAATATTGTTATTTTAATACGTAACGCTAATATACAGATCGTGTACACATAAACGACGATTATATTTAATATTGTTATTTTAATAAGTAACACTGATATACAGATCGAACGCTCAATCCAGCGTTACGATCGATGGCTCGGCGGCGACAGCGGTGTCGTCGCGCCTGACTCGCTTTTCGGCACCGGTGTCGTCGCTGGCTCGCCTCTCCGTACTGGGTCGCCTCTCCGTATCGGTGTCATCGTCGTCGTCGTCGCTTCGCTCTCGCGATCCCGCGTCTCCAGTCCCGCGGGATCGCGAGGATCCCGCGTCTCCGAAGAGAGCGCTGAACTTGCGCGACTCGCGCTCGAGGGTCTGAACGTCGGTCAATGCCCCGTCGATCAGCTCTTTTCGCATGTCCTTTACAAGTTTTATCGCGCTGTATCTGGAAGGAAAAAAATGCGCGATTATCGCTCGTTTCGCGCAACAGAGAAACGAAAAATAACGAATACTCACATTTTTTGAAAGATCCTTTTCCTCTCGTCGAGGAAGAACCTAACTCTCAGAGACGCCGGTGTACTGCTTGTGATGTTCTCCACGGCGTGGTAGAGTCCTTCCGCGCTTTCGGCCAAAATTCTCGCTTGGCTCGACGCGCCCTCGGCATTGACCCTCAACGCGTAGCACGTCATAACGAGATCTCTGAGCTGCTCCATCACAAAACGCTACGATCGACTGGGAAAACTTTGACAAAACGCTACGATAGACTGGAAATTTTGACGAGGACTCGCGAACGCGTAACTCTTATATACCGCGCGAATGACGATATTTGCGGTAAAAGCGCGAAAATAGATCTCGTCTCCGGACGTTTCTTTCCTTCGAAACGGGAAGAACGCAATACCCCTACTCCCTTTTTTCTTTGTTGGAAGAATCGCTTATCTCGAAAACGGGAAAAACGCAATACCCCTACTCCCTTTTTTTCTTTGTTGGAAGAATCGCTTATCTCGAACGGAAAACGCGAGTCGTGGACAGAGTCATCCCCCGGACGTCGATTTCCTGACCGCGAAAAACGGAGTCATCCCCTGACGTCAATCGCGAAAAAAATACGCTCATTCCCCGGACGCCGATTTCCTGACCGCGAGATGACTCATCTCCCGGATATCGATCTTCCTGAAACGCGAAAAACGACTTTCCTCGTCCGACGCGACAACGCCCTGTCTCGCGCGTCTAGCGATTCTCGCCCTAAAAATATTCCCCTACCCCGCGTCACGACGCTCCTCGACACCTGTACCTCCGTCAATCGCGCTCCGGCCGTGACGCGCGTCGCTTCTCGTTTCCACCCCTCTTCTCGGCGATGTCGCTCGCGCGCGTCGCTCTGTGCGCGATCGCCGTCGTCGTCGCAGCGAACCGCGAGTCCAACGAGAGCGAGACGGCGACCCGATATCTGCGGAAATATGGATATCTGGACAACGATCTACAGAAGTCTTCGTCCGGGAACACCGACCGAGATCTCCGTCAGGCTGTCGAGCTGTTCCAGGAATACTACCAACTACCCGGCAACGGCGAATTGAACGAGGAGACGCTGAATCTGATGCGCAAACCGCGATGCGGCGTCGAGGACGTGTCGGAGCGCACGTACGCCCCGCTCACGCGCAAATGGCCGAAGACGCACCTCAGGTGGAACTTCCACCTGGCCACTGCGCAGATACTGAAAACGGCTCAAGCCGCGTTCGATCTGTGGACGGCGAATTCGTCGCTGACCTTCGAGCGCGATTCGCAGAACCCCGACATTCTTATATCGTTTCGCGAGGGTCTTCACACGTACGCGGGCTCTCGATCGGACGGAATGTGCTCGGCGGATCTGGACGGTCGCGGCGGGGGTACTGGCTCACGCGTTCTACCCGACCGGAGATATCGACTTCGTCTCGGAGGTGCACGTCGACAGAGCGGAACCGTGGCACATATACCTGACCGACAATCCCGCGGGAACGCAGCATCTGCTTCAAACTCTGACGCACGAGATCGGACACGCTCTAGGTCTGATGCACACGACCAACCCGGACGCGGTGATGTACGCGTTCGCGCCCGATAAGTCGTTCCCCGTTAAACTTGGTCTAGAGGACGTTCTTTCTATTCAGCATCTATACGGCGCAAAGAAAAGCGCCAAATTTCCGAGAACGACTACGACCGGGCCACCACCGACGACGACAACGACGAAGACCACGACGGTGAACGTCGAGACGGATCTGTGCGCCCTGCGGCGCCCGGACGTCGTGCTGGTGTCGAACGGCCGATTGTACGTCGCGCACGAACGACGCCTATGGTCGGTCGATCTCGACGGAAAAAATTACAAGAGGCCGATGCTGCTGACGGACTACATGAATTTTCTCCCCGAGAACTTCACGCGTCTGACAGCCGCTTACGAGACACCCTCGGGCGATCTCGTGCTGTTCGCGGACAGGAGAGTCTACATGGTCACCTATAATCCGCGTCTGGCGCTGGTACCGACCTGGCCGAGATCCTACGCCGAGCTTCGGAATTCCCGCGGACGCGAGGATCAACGCCGTGGTGAGCACGAACAAAGGGCGGACCTTCGTGATATACAACGATCAGATCGTGGGCGAGATGGACGATTGCTCGATGAGAATCGTAAAATTTTACACGATCGAGAAGATATTTCCGGGGATACCCTCCGGTGTAACGTTGGCGTTTCGGTACACGGACGGTAATCTGTATTTCGTCGGAAGGAAACAGTTCTACAGATTCAACGACTTCGCGAGGACCGTGACGGCGGCCGGTAGATTCGACCTGGGGATCCTCGGCGTCGCTTGCCCGAGAGACGGACTGCTGCAGCAGTTGCGGGATCTCTTGAATCGATTCGTCAGAATTGACGCGCTCGCGAGCGGCGATAATCTGTCGGAGGAGGGGGAGGAACGGGAAACGGAGCGATAAATCGCGGTTTTGCGCGTCACCCATGAATCGTCGAGGAGGGTTGCGATATATATACCATCATCCCCTGAGACTGCCATTATTGCGCGATCAGTCTCGCGACGAAATGTATTCGCCGCCGCAGCCCACGCACTTTGAGGCGCGCTACTCGGACGGAGACCGCAACGGCGACGAGCGGAATAAGACGTAAGTCGACACGCAATTTAGTTGTCACGACTTTTTGTCGTTGTCACGATTCTCGTCGTTTCACAGACGCAAAGTCTCGAAGCGCGACGCGGAGCGGTGTCGCCGTCGTGCTCCCCTGCTACGTGACCATCGTCATAGGGGATTGCCTCGGCAAGGAGATATCGCTCTCGCCCGAGACGTGGAGGGAGTTTCTCGATCAGAGGCGCGTCGTGCTGTCCCACCTGTACAGCGACGAGAACCACGCTCCGCCGCCCCCGATGTGCCTAGCTGACGGAAACCTGACGCTGAGATTCGGGAGGATACACAATCAACCTATCCTGCGCATAGACACGTCGACGACGCGTCTCGTCGCGTCGATGAGCACGGTGCAGTTCCTGTTCGATCTGGAGCTGTGCGTCAACCGCGTCATCGTCACTCTGTCCTCGATGACCGGCAGGATCGACTCGAGGCTGTCGCGCTTCCTCGCCATCGCGGACACCGTGGCGGATCCCGCGAACGTCTCGAGGGCGATAGGCGAGAGCGAGACCTTCGACCGCGGCGATATCGTCGACTGCGAGTTGGCCGCTCTGTGCTTCGGTAGAGAGAAATCGTAACGATGTAGCAGTAGTAAGAAACAATAAAGAAAAAAAAACGAACCTTATTGTCTAGCTTTTCATTTTGTTCCCTATATCTAAAACAAGGTAGAAAGGAGGCGGGAAAATGAGAAAACGAAAATTACTCGAACAGGCGTATATTTCTCCCACGAGATACATCTCAAAAGTTGCCTCGCCCGCTCTCGTAGGTGAGATTCTTCGTCTCCCTCTGGACCCCCGGAACCTTCTTCAGATCGTCCGCCACGAGATCCATCATCTGCAGCATCAACTGCCGCTTGCGATCCGCGCGCGAGAGAGAGGTGAGAAACTGAGCCCTCACCTTCGCGTACCTCCACCATTCGCGCTTGTCCCTGCTGACGATGTCCTTGACGTCGAAGACGTCCATGCGAACCAGCTGAGACCCGACCTCCCCCGGCGACCTGATGGTGAAGAGTCTTCGGTCCTTCATGCTCGAGACGTACTGCGGTACGCGATCCAGATCGCGATCCGACAGATCGAACAGCACGTCGAACCCGCCGCCGCCGTTCTCCTCGTCCTCGCGCGACTCGTTCGCGCCATACACGTGATCCGTCGAGACCGCGCGCGACGCGAGAGCGTCCACGGGCGGATCCGTGGAGACCGCGCGCGACGCGGAAGCGTCCGCCGCCTTGACGGTCGACGCACCGTTGACGTGACTCTCGTGTTCGCTGATCCACTCGTAGAACGTATCGTGCGTCATCAGGCCCTTCACCAGCGACGAGTACACCTTAGACGGAAATTGGGCGCGAACGAAACGATACATATCGTCCACGGAACAGGTCGGACTCACCGGACCTTCCTTCAGCCACAATCCGTAGAGCTCCGTGATCGCGCTTCTTATCTCCTCGCCCTCGCGCGCGCGGCGCGCACCGGTGTCCCTCTGATTCGCCAGGTATCTCGACACGCTCGCGAGAAAATCTCTCAGGTTTCGCGTCGCCGAGCGCTCGGGTCTCCATATCTCGTTCAGCAGGTCGACCAGGGCGAAGGTCGGCGATTCGACCTCCGTCCGCGCGCCCAAGAGCGAATCGTCCAGGATCGCCATTATCTCCGCGTCATTTCTGCTGACTCTCCGCGACGTTCACGTCGACGTTCCTCGCGCTCTCGACCGAGTCTCGATAGACGTCTCTCGCGCTACCCCGCGTTTTATATAGGATCGAGCGGTCCGATGGAACGAGGAGTCCTCTCCGCCGACAATCGCTGAACCGCGGGAAATCTGTTCTATAAAACGAAGAGTCCTCTCCGCCGGTTATCGCCCGATAAAACGAAGAGTGCTCTCCGCCGATTATCGCCCGATAAAACGAGAGGGCACCTTCGGACTTCAGGGCTGCGCCGTTATCGCCCCGATAAAACCCGACTCTAGAACGCCCCGCTATCGCCCCGACCGCATCCGTCGTCCTCGCGCACTCCCGGCGCCCCCGTCCCCGAGAGTCGCGCGGGGAGAAACGGTGGCGACCTCGCCGCCCCGCGACTCTCGCCCGGGGAAAAAAAAATCTCACCGCGCCGCCCCTGACCGAGCCCAGGGGGATGATCTCGACGATCCGCCCCTGGGCGCGGGGAGGTCCGCTGCGGTAAGGGGAATGAAATTTTCCCCTCGTCGCCCACCTGCCCCTCGCCCACCCCTCACGGCAAACCTCACGTTTCGCTGCGGCCCGTCCCGACCCCCCGGACGGAGCTCCCTCAGCTTAAGACTTAGTACTGCACACCTACTAGTGTCATTACACTCAAGAGGCAGAGCTTATCGAGCGGCAGACGCATCTCACCCTGCGTCGTTTCGCATTAACGAACCGTCTGGAAAGAGCACGGAGAGACGGACGGTTCGACTTGGTTGCGGCCGACGAAGCTGAGGGTAGGGAGGAGGAGGAGCAAGAAGAGGAGGAGGAGGAGGAGGCGCTGCCGGGTCCATCCGGCATTCAATCGGCTCCGTGAGTATATATAAATGGTATACTATAGTTTTTATATCTATTTATTGGCGTTTCAATATCCTTTTGTCTTTCTGTGCAGCAATGACGGCAGATGCCACGTCGTCGGACATGTCCTCCACGACAAAGACGACCAAGACGACGTTATCGTCATCAGCGACGACGACGACGATGATGATGATGATGAGGATCCTGCGTCGAAGCGGCCGCGGTAAGTACATACAACATTTTCTGTTATTACAATTGCGTACTTGTACAATGTTTAATAAACGTTCAATTTTATTGCAGGTTTCGTTAGGCGCGCTTTTGTTAGTTTTTCTTTTTTTTGGCCCCGTAGGCGCAAGGGTCCGGCATAAATTTGTAGTCAATTTTTTTTTGCAAGTGTGCGCCTTATTTCTTACTTTTTTATTTCATTTTTTTTACATTATTTTATTCTTTATTTATTTAATTTTTTAGACCTTTCTTTTTTCTCACCATCCTTATTCCCATCCTTTTATTTCCATCTATTCTAAATCCTCTTTCCTTCCCTCTCCGCTGACGTGGCTGTCACCTTGACGCGGTGGCGGAGCTTACGCGCGCGTTTCTCAACGCGCGCCAACCAAGAGCAGCCACCTCTGTTGCGCTCTGTTTGCATTTTCAGATACTACTTTGCTGCTGCACGCGTCTCAAAATCCAGGTCAAATAACATAATTGCTTTCACGCGCCTTTATCGTCGACTATGTATAGGTAAGGTTCCTTGAGATACTTTGTGTAAATTTCGGATCCTCCAAGATAAGAAGTTGCATATTTATACAATGTGAAGAAATATTAAGCATTTTCCTGTAGTAACTTTATTTTCTTTCACAAGTTTTAAATAAACCGTAAAGTAACAAATACAAAAGTATTTGTTACGGTTTCAATTTGCATTTGTGCAATTTGAAATTATTATTTATCGGTTTTTTCACTAAAATTTTTTCAACTGTTTCACGTTTCTAATAACTTTTTGTCCACTTGTGTCTGTTTTATATTTATGGCTGTTATTTCGTAATTCTCTATTTCTAATATACATGTACAATTATAAAAAAATTTTCTTATTTCTTTCTAGGTATTTGCCCTTGTATTTCATGCTGCTGAAAGTTGTTAATATATGGCATTGGATGTGGAGTATATTGTAATCTGTCAACTAGCCACTGGATTTGTTAAAGCTGTATTTGCGATCATCCCTATCAGCCTTGAGTGAATGGGTACAATGTTCTTTTTAAAGAAACTTGGCTAAATTTGCAGTTATTCGTAATGCGTACGTATCTCTGAGCCATTTATAAAATTATTATCAACTATTTATTTTAATACAACTGTTTGTTGTTGATGGTTGCTGATACAACCTTGACGAAGGTTCGCACACTAAGGCGGAAGGACTTTGAAATAACGGCTCCAAATTATTGAGATAAAATATATAGTTTAATGTCAATGTTGGCGGTAGAGGCGAGCGGTATCACAAATTGCACTTAGAACGATGCGGTTAAATGCACGCACTCTTGTCTTTGTATGGCCGAGACGACAACGGTATTTGAAACACGGTACTGAGACGAAGCACCGCGACGAAGACTCGGTCGCGGGCGACAGAGCTCGGAATTCGCTCTGAGTTCGAGGCGCACGTGGAGATGCACTCAGATGCACGCCGCACAGCCAGTACGGTCCTCGCGTGTAATGCAGGGAACCGAGATCACGAAAAGGCGTAGGCGCGTTATTCTCAAGATGCACGTTATAATTGCCAAAATTCGAACCGTCTCGATACACGTAGGAATGTCGACTCAGGCGATCATCGTCTACCGACCCGAGCGTTGTTTACGCCGACGGATCGGGCCGACTCGGCTTCGCTCGTCACGCGTAACGCTGAGCGTACGACACGCGGGCGCAAGCGGAGCGCGCGAGATCGGGTTGAAAATTAGAGATTAAATATTAAATTGAACGCTTATTCCTAAACATACCGCCCGCCTAGAATGCATAATTGCATTCGAAAAGCTTACGGTATAGACATGGTACTTATGATAATGGTTATACAACTATATACAATGATGAAAAATCGGTCCAATATAATACATGGTTTATAATTAAGTTGATCGCTGAATACCTACAATCGCCGTTAGGGGGTGGTTCCGCCCGCCGTGGCAGAATTTTTTGATTCTTCGATATTAATCTCGACGGGGAGGAAACATAGTTTGACAATCGGTCTTCGGTACTCAGATTGATGCGTCTTTACGGTAACTACGCGAGTCAGGCCGTCATCTCCGGGATGACAAGCGGTAATGCGGCCGAGTTCCCATTGGCACGGAGGGACCAAAGGGTTGCGCAAAAGAACGATTTGGCCAACTTTGGCTAGTCGTTGGACAACGCGCCATTTAGGGCGTTGTTGAAGAAAATGCAAGTAGTCGCTCGACCATGATCTCCAAAAAACTTCGTTTAACTGCTGGATTATTTGCCAGCGCGACAGCCTCGCTTCGTTGAGATCGAGCACGCTAGGCTCCGGAGGGGCGATAAGAGCGGTACCGACGAGAAAATGACCAGGCGTCAAAGCTTGATAATCATCAAGACTATCAAAAACGGGAGCAATAGGCCTGGAATTCAGGCACGCCTCAATTTTACAGAGAAGCGTGGTCATCTCCTCGAAGGTGAGCGTATGGGTACCGATGCATCGCTTTAAATGGTGCTTTACGCTCCGAACGCCGGCTTCCCACAGGCCGCCGAAATGAGGCGCTGCGGGAGGTAGAAAATGCCACTCAGTGTTATCGGTCGCGAGTCGATTTATATAATTCGGATCGCGGATTGCTTGCAAGTACGCTTGTGAGAGTTCTCGATCAGCACCTTGAAAGGTCGTACCATTATCGGAGTACATGGCCTTTTGCAGTCCTCGGCGAGACACAAATCGCTGATACGCGGCCAGGAAAGTCGCAGAACTATAGTCACTTACAAGTTCCAAGTGAATGGCTTTGGTAGTTAAGCATACGAACAAGGCTATTTTGAGGTAGGCCTTTTGAGACTTGTGTCCGCGTCCGGGAGCGGTACGAATAGCGATGGGACCTGCATAGTCGACGCCGGTATGTATAAAGGCTCGAACGGTACGGTTAACTCGGGCTTCCGGTAGATCTCCCATAAGTTCGATCGGTGTTTCGGCGCGTTCGCGTGTGCATCGGATGCACTTGTATAGCACAGAGCGAACGGTTGCTCGAGAACGTAGAATCCAGAACTCATTCCGAAGTGACGCGAGGGTGAGCTGAGGCCCGGCATGTAAAGTTTGTAAATGATGGTGCTCGATAAGGCGAGACAACAACGGATGTGACCTGCAGAACAATCGGATTTTTTGTTGTGCCGGGAAGACAAGCATGACGAAGTCTTCCGCCCACGCGGATAAGGCCGTCAGGATCCAAGTAGGGATTGAGAGGGGAGAGCGGATTGGTTTTTGGCAGCGTGGTTTTGTTTGTCAGCGCTGCAAGTTTGTGGGGAAACAACTCGGCTTGCATGGTTTTGAGCCAATAATGTTTAGCTCGTTGAATTTCTTCAGGTGACAAACGTGTAGAGTAGCCATCAATAGGCAGGGTGGAGCGTCGTCTCAATAGGAAGCGGTACAGGTAGGCGGTAATTCGGAGTAATTTAGGCCAAGAAGAGACGCGACGAAAGATCCCAGCTCGGTGTCGCATAGGCGGTGTGAGCGGGTTGTTCTCGGCGCTCCTCGAGGGGGATTTCTAGTGGTAATGGAGGGCACGTATTCGGCCAACAGTCGGGTGGTTGGCTTAGCCATTAAGGGCCTGACCACCATAAACTGTGAGTTTGTAACGCGTCGGGAGCGATGCCGCGTGACGCGCAGTCCGCAGGATTATCGTGCGTCGGGACGTGACGCCACGAGGCCTCAGGAAGCTGTGATTGGATGGCGGAAATACGATTGGCTACAAAGGTTTTCCATCGAGATGGAGATTGCTTCAGCCAGGCTAGGACAATCTGAGAGTCTGTCCAACAGACGGTCTCGAGGTGAGGTAGCTGAAGAGCGGTGCGAACGTATTGGATTAGGTTAACGAGTAGGTGAGCTGCTTTCAACTCCAGGCGGGGAACACTTAGCGTTTTGAGTGGGGCTACTTTTGACTTGGCCATAACGATTGAGACCGAAACGGAGCCGTCCACATGGACGAGTCGAAGGTACACGGCGGCTGCGAATGCCTTCGTCGAGGCATCGCAAAAGCCATGAAGGGAACAATGAATGGTGTGAGGTCCATGTTCGGTCCACCGCGGTATTTTGATCGCATTAAGGCTTGGAAGTTTGTCTCGGTATTCTGTCCAGTCATTTAGCTGTTGGCTGGGAAGTTCCTCATCCCATGTGCATTTAAGCAACCACAAAGTTTGCATAAAGATTTTCGCGGTTATAATAACGGGTGTGGCCCATCCTAAAGGATCAAAGAATTTCGCGATAGTTGAGAGGACCATTCGTTTTGTCCTGGTCGGAGATGAAGGTATGGAAACTCGAAATTGGAAAACGTCGAGCGATGGATTCCAAGTGATTCCTAAAACTTTGATTTGCTCGTCGTCCTGAAGGACTTTGTGAGTGGCTAAGCCATGATCGGAAGGATCGATGTCTGACAGAAGCTCAGATGAGTTGCTTGCCCATTTTCGAAAGCGGAAGCCGCCTTTATCAAGGAGCGCGATTAATTGGTCACGGGTTTGACGCGCGAGAACGGGATCATCGGCACCGAACGCAGCATCGTCAACATAGGTTTGACGGAGTAAGACGAGCATCGCTAATGGAAACTCGGCTCCGTGATCAGTGGCTAGTTGCTCTAAAACGCGGAGGGCGAGGTATGGAGCGGCAGCACTGCCGTAGGTGACCGTCAAGAGGATATACTCCTTTACAGGCTCGTTTGGCGACGGTCGCCACAAAATGCGCTGGTAGGTGATGTCGCGTGCATCGACCAAGATCTGGCGATACATTTTTACGATATCAGCAATATAGATATACCGGGGCTGACGTAACAGAATGATGACGGTAGGCAAATCCTTTTGGAGTTTTCGTCCTATTAACATGTGGCTGTTTAGCGACATGCCATTAGTAGTTGGGGAAGAAGCGTTGAATACTACGCGCAAACGAGAGGTCGCACTGTCTTCTCGTAAGACGGCATGATGCGGGATGTAATACGATTGTGGTAGCGCGGTAGCTTCATTGGGTGAGACTTCGATCATGTGACCAAGTTGCTCATATTCAGCGAGAAATTCGCGGTAGGCTGAGGCTAGATTGGGGTCTCGCTGGAGTCGGCGTTCCAATTGATGGAACTTCGCTAAGGCAATAGAGCGGGACTCACCTAACGGTATAGGCTGCAACCCGTTTTTCCTCGGTCTCGCCCGCCGAGGAGGCGCGGCTGCAAATTAGCCACCGATAATTAGGTAGAGAGGTAAGGCAAAGAGGTATTCAGGCAGACAGGTATTCTCCGAGGTATTTACAGGCATCAAGGTAGGCAGATAACATCCAGATTTTCGCGAGGCATTCAGATAGGTAAATATTTTCCAATAGGTACGCGAGACATACGGGTACACGGATAATCTCCACGATATTCGCGAAGTATTCCAACAGGTAATCTCGAGGTATTCGCGAGGTACTCCAGCAGGTAATCTCGAAGTATTCGCGAGGTATTCCAGCAGGTAATCTCGAGGTATTCGCGAAGTATCGCTAAAACTTGGGCGCCAGGTGCGAGTACGCGCACCACGTTTCCGTAAGCTTAACCTTAATGCGATCGCCCGGACACGCACGTCCACTCAGGGCGCGAGGCGAGTTAGATACTCGGAGGGGAGGGAGAGGCGGCGCAACGCAATCAACACACTCAATTATATGTAACGAATCATGTGTATATTTACGGAAAGAAATAGAATATTGGTGAAGAAAGATAACAAAAAGGTAGAATAATAGGCTCACGTTCGCAACTCACTCATACAAACTCACATTCGCGACTCACGCATACAGCACACTCGAACTATATTCGCAACTTCTTCGAAACTCGAAAGACCGATTCGCCATTTACTCGAAACCCGAAAGACCAACGCTCGCGAGACTCTACACGCGCTCGTTTTCGCGGCGGCCTCTGCGAATGCGCGGCAAAAACCTGCACGACATTCCTCGGCCGCCCGCGACGCAATAACCGCAACAATTGCCCCCGACACGTCTCACGACGTTCGCGGGACTCTACTCTTCTCCCGATGCGTTTTACGACGTTCGCGAGACAACTTACTCGAAACTTGAAATTCTCTCGACACGTTTTACGACGTTCGCGAGACGATTCTCCCGACACGTTTTACGACGTTCGCGAGACGATCGCGACACTTTCCGCGACACTCTCATTCGGAATCCGCAAAACAACACTAATACCCACCGCGATCCCGTGGAAACTTCCGACGCAACGGTCTCACCCTGCCGGGCGAATCCTGCACGCGCGATACGCCCGACGCAACCGCGCACGGAAAGTTTCCCCACACCCACACACACACACACGCGACTGTCGGCCGCACTGGTCCCCGAGGAGGGTCTTCACGCGAGCTCAAAACTGTGTGCGCCCCCGGCCAGCCTCCTTTGTCCGCGTCTCGAGGTAAAAGGTACTCTAGGTACCGAACAATTTCCTTGAACGAGGTAACGTACGTGCACAGGTAGCTCAAGGTAATTATGATGAGGCGGAGGCCGAGGTCGCACACCGAACGCGACGAGATACCGGGGTGGCAGTCTTACAGTTTTCGGTTCGAGGCTGCTGCTTCGTCGGGGCGGACTCGTCTCGGTTCCTGGATGCCTCTTCCTCGTCAGCTAGCACGACAGTGCCGAGTCGTTCGCCGGTTCGGACCACATTGGGTCCCCGCGCATGCGCGGCCGCCCGCGGCCGCTCAGCTCCGCAGATCCGCTCCTCGCGCTGCTCTTGCCGCTCGCGACGTCCCACGTGACGCCTGCCGCTCGCCCGCGGGACTTTTGACTGGGGTGCTCCTCGCCTTGCTTTACTGGCGGTACCGGTCGGGACTCTCAAGTCTGATGCAGGTGCGCCAGGCTGGCCAGGCCTTGGCCACTGACCGGTGCAGTCCAAGTCCCCGGCTGCGGCGTTTCGGGTCGCACATCCGCTCCGCGGTAGCGATGCTGCGTCCTTCATTCGAGGCGTGGCGGCGCGCCCTTGGCTTCCTCGTTGCGGCGGGCTCGGGCGTCTCGCTGCTCCTGGCGGGACCGCGGGACGGCCCGGCGGCGGGTCCGGACGTGACTCGGTTGTCGGCGTGCTGCTCCGTTCGGTCCCCGCCGACGCTTGGTTTCTCCCTCGTCGCGACACGTGGTCGTTACATTAGGTGGCTGGCTGCCCACCCCGCGACACTCGCCGCGCTCCTCCTATAACTTACGCCTCGCAAAGATAAATAGTTAACGCAAATGTCCCTCCTCGACTCGGGTCGAGGCAGCATCCCCGGTTTTCCCCTCGGCCGAGCCGTCCGGGCAATGGACGCGACTATGTCACGTCACAAGGCGGTCCGGTTTTAAACGGTAATCTAACCACGTAACGTCCTTGCGGAGTACGGGAGTGAGTGGCTATAAAGTGCTCCTCACATTGACGTTCCTCAGGGCTGAGATGTGCCTTCTGAGGTATCTCCTCGACTTCTCAAAATCGACGGATGTCGAAATCAAGAGCCTCGTAAATATCACCGTGGTAAACGGATACAGATGATGGAGAGGTAGGAGGTGGTGCGATTGGACCGGAGATGATCCAACCGAGGGTAGTGTTTTGCGCGGTTGGTTCGTTGACGGAACCTTTTCGAACACCATCAAGCACGAGCATGCCGAATAAGTCGGCCCCTATGATCACGTCAATCGGATCGGGACTCATAGGTTCACTATCGGCAAGGTTGAGCCCGGCGATGTGCTTCCATTGACACATCGTTTTGATTCGATTCGGAATATATTTGGTTAGCGACGGAAGGATTAGCGCGGTAGTCGAGTAAGCAGGTGCGTCGAGAGACGCAGGGGTAATCGTGATTTGAGCAGCGTGTCGCACAACTGACTGGGTTTCACCGATACCCGTATCAACGTTGGCACAGATCCTTGATCGAGTAATGCGCGGACAGTGACGAAGCGACCGGAGTTTGAGTGTACGCGAACGCGTGCGGTGGCGAGTATAGCTTTAGAGTTTGGCGTTACGGTTTTTGAGATCAGATGCGTTGCAATCTCATTGGTTTTCTTTTCGGTACTGGCGGAAATTGAGGCAGAAACTGATTCAGTCTCGATCGGCTTGACTATGTTATCAAAATGTAACAACGAATGATGTCGCTTTTGACATTGTCGGCACGCGTGAGAACTTGTACATTCTCTTACATTATGTTTGGTACTGAAACAATTCAGACAGCGCTTATTTTTTCTAATAAAGTCGGAACGTTGGGATGGAGTTTGCTTTAAAAACGCGGGGCATTGATAGAGCAAATGATTCTCTTTGCATAGAGCACATGCGAACGGAACTGCGGAAGCAGAGTGCGACGCAAGTGATTTTTTCTTCGCGGGTTCCACAGATTTTGCTTTTGTCGATGGCAAGATCGCTTCTAAGGCGCGAATGCGCGACTCGAGAAATTGATCTAATTCACGATAACGGGGGTAATCCATGGTGTCCCCTAGCTTGAGTTCTCAAGCATTTCGCGACGATTTATCAAGCTTTTGAGCAACAAGAAAAACTAGCAAATCATCCCAATGTTCGACAGCTCGACCGAGATTTTTGAGAGCTTGAATTGACGCGTTAGTTTGATCGCGAAGGTTCCGAAGATCTTTGGAGGTTTCTGCGGTAAGTGACGAATGATTTAAGAGACTTTGTAAATGAATCGTTATGATGCGACGTTTATTATCGTAACGAGAGACGAGAATATTCCACGCGACGTCGAAATTATTATTGGTAATCGCGAGATGTTCGAGCGCGGTACTTGCATCCCCTTTTACACACGAGCATAAATAATGCATACGCTCAACATTAGATAAACTCGGTTCGTTATAAACCATTGATTTAAAACGATCGCGGAAATTCTCCCATTTGTCGAAGCGCCCGTCGAAAGTAGGTAGGTTGATCCTCGGTAGATGCGATGTTGCACGGTATGAATCAGAAACGCCACTTACGTTACGTGAAGTTGCATTTGGAGTGTCAATCTCGTGGGCTTCAAGTACCTCAGCCATGAAGTCCGCAGCCTCGTAGTAAGCGTCCTCACAGGCGATGATACGATTCTCGGTGAAGTAGACATCGGTAGCTCTGATTTTTTCGTCGGCAAGAAGCTCTATTTTGTCATCCATCTCTTGGCATTGGGCGAACATCTCTTTCAATGTCGTGAGACGTTGTCGGGTGACGGCTGTTGTCATCTTGGCTTGTCCTAGCTTCTTGAAATTAGGCAGCACTCGAGATATAGAATTCAAGAGTCGCCTTTGTGTGGCAAGAAGTTCCTCAACGGTCGACATGAAGATAATAATATCTCAATAATCAGAACACTAAATTCACAAACAGTTTTTTCTCCTTGGCAGCAAACCGGCTCGAAGGACCAGAATGTTTGTTGTTGATGGTTGCTGATACAACCTTGACGAAGGTTTCGCACACTAAGGCGGAAGGACTTTGAAATAACGGCTCCAAATTATTGAGATAAAATATATAGTTTAATGTCAATGTTGGCGGTAGAGGCGAGCGGTATCACAAATTGCACTTAGAACGATGCGGTTAAATGCACGCACTCTTGTCTTTGTATGGCCGAGACGACAACGGTATTTGAAACACGGTACTGAGACGAAGCACCGCGACGAAGACTCAGTCGCGGGCGACAGAGCTCGGAATTCGCTCTGAGTTCGAGGCGCACGTGGAGATGCACTCAGATGCACGCCGCACAGTCGGTACGGTCCTCGCGTGTAATGCAGGGAACCGAGATCACGAAAAGGCGTAGGCGCGTTATTCTCAAGATGCACGTTATAATTGCCAAAATTCGAACCGTCTCGATACACGTAGGAATGTCGACTCAGGCGATCATCGTCTACCGACCCGAGCGTTGTTTACGCCGACGGATCGGGCCGGCTTGGCTTCGCTTGTCACGCGTAACGCTGAGCGTACGACACGCGGGCGCAAACGGAGCGCGCGAGATCGGGTTGAAAATTAGAGATTAAATATTAAATTGAACGCTTATTCCTAAACAACAACATTGCACATTTTATAATAAATATACATTTTCAGGTGTGGATAACTATATGTGGACTATACACGTACAGCTTTCTTTATATGACGACTAAATGTGACATGTATCCAGAACATGTATACGTAAATGGAAATAAATATTCCATAAAAACGCAACTGGTAAGCATATTGTGCATTGATACGATTGTAATATGATAATGTTTCAGTAAACACCAAGTAACACACTTTCTCTACGTATGTTATAATTTATTAGTCAACAATGTTAATGCATTATTATATATATTACATTGACATTATCAAGTGACAAATTATATGTAATCAAACTGTAATGCTTGGTGTTTACTGGGAAATATATAAATGTACATGATTGTAGTGCACACTTGAGTCTAAGTAATAATTTTATTCAAATTATAGATATTTTTGGCCGATTTGGGCGATTCTTTAAGATAAAAATTTTCAGTGTTAAAACTCCATATCCTGGAAGTAGCCACGATACTTTAATCTGCAACAATTTTTGTTTTACCACATGTGGAAACTTGACGTACACGAGATCGCGTGACACCTCTGACTCTTATTACGACATGTACAGGGTGTTGCGGCGGAGACATACAGGTCAGTATGATGCGGTATTCGTGCAGGCGCGCATGGTCCTTCACAATTCTTTAATAAAATTGCTTTTTCATATCGTCAATGCGCTCAAGTCTACTCTGTATTGTCCGCTGCTCACGACTCGTCTGCAAGAGCTGCTTTATTCAGGTATCTTGATTATATTTTCATGCATTACATGTTTATAGCGTTTGGTATATCTCTCTTGTTTGTAGCGTTGAAGAAAAAAGTTCAGATAGAGGATTTACTGCATTATACAGAGTGGTCGGAGGAGACACTGCATCGAACGATTACAACTTTACTTCCAATCTAATGAATCTCTAGTCATGCAGTTCCGGAAGGTACTGTGTTGTAAATGTATTTTTATTAAAATTCTCACTTATGATCGATGTAAATCAATAAAAACACGATAATAATTTATCGTAGTTATCATACTTTCGAATATATATATACATATACAGGGTGATCCAGGTCACCCGGAGGAGCCGGCACATACGTGTTCCTCATGAAAAACTGAGTCAAAA
Organism: Harpagoxenus sublaevis; assembly: GCA_030770355.1. NCBI lineage: Eukaryota > Metazoa > Arthropoda > Insecta > Hymenoptera > Formicidae > Harpagoxenus > Harpagoxenus sublaevis. The sequence goes on from JASTWR010000441.1 coordinate 19,957, forward strand.
ATGTCAATAGCATATTGTTGTGAGGTCAATAGTTTTTGAATGGTGAGCCTTTGAAACTGTCCAACCACAGGGCGTACAGTTCGCACCATCAAGTGCGGCGCAACCAAGCGGCCGGCCGGGCGCTTTGACGGGTACCGTCCCAGCGCGGCGTTCAGACGGGCACGGTGTCGAACGACAAATGATTCCGTGAAATATTTATATTAATATCTACTGCTATAAATTGAATACAATTTAATTGATGAGAAGTAATGTCAATTGCAAATTCGATAAAACATTATTTATATCAGTAAAAAGTATGTGCTATTAAAATACCTTTTATGTATAAACAAATAAATTAATAAATAAAATAAGTTTTAATTATATTATCCATCAAATTATCAATCAAATAATATTAAATACATTAGTCGACAAAGTTTTTCAAACTTCTTGTCGAAAAGTTTTTTCACAAATATTAGAAATAATTACATAATTAATATTAGAAAAATATTTACATTTAAAATTCGCATTTGATATACAATAAATATCTTAGATTAGAGAAATAAAATGAACAAAATTCCGATTTACGAGTGAGAGGAAAGGGAAGTATTACAGTGAAGGAATCGAAGTAAGCGAGTAATAAGCTGAATTGTTACTACAAATTAATATTTTAAATATTATTACAATAAGTGTTCAAAATGGCCACCTTCCATTTCACGACAAAGCTGAGCACGTCTAATAAAATTCTCTCTTGATCGTTGTATCATTTCAGGTGTGATAGTTGCAAACGCTTCATCAATGCGATCACTTAATTCCTCGACAGTATTTATGGACATGCGATACACGTAACAATTCGGCTTATTACTCGCTTACTTCGATTCCTTCACTGTAATACTTCCCTTTCCTCTCACTCGTAAATCGGAATTTTGTTTATTTTATTTCTTTAATCTAAAATATTTATTTATATCAAATGCGAATTTTAAATGTAATTTTTTTTCTAATATTAATTAAGTAAATATTTCTAATATTTGTGAAAAAACTTTTTGAAAAAAAGTTTGAAAAACTTTGTCGATTAATGTATTTAATATTATTTGATTGATAATTTGATGGATAATTTAATTAAAATTTATTTTATTTATTAATAAATTTTTATATACATAAAATGTATTTTAACAGCACATACTTTTTACTGATATAAATAATGTTTTATCGAATTTGCAATTGACATTACTTCTCATCAATTAAATTGTACTCAATTTATAGCAGTAGATATTAATAAATATTTCACGGAATCTTTTATTGTTCGACACCGTGCCCGTCTGAGCGCCGCGCTGGGACGGTAGCCGTCAAAGCGCCCGGCCGGCCGCTTGGTTGCGCCGCACTTGATGGCGCGAACTGTACGCCCTGTGGTTGGACAGTTTCAAAGGCTTACCATTTAAAAACTATTGACCTCACAACAATTTGCTATTAACATTTTCGACTCAGTTTTTCATGAGGAACACGTATGTGCCGGCTCCTCCGGGTGACCTGGATCACCCTGTATATATATATACATCGAAACTATATGTATATATATGTATACAGGGTGTTTTAAAATTAAGTGCATTAAATTTGTGTAATGAAAGAAGGAATCAATACAAGCATTTTAAATATAGGTACCATGGGTCGGCGACGCTTCGTTACGGCGTTATGGGCGTTTAAACTAAATCGTCATAACGTCTGCGATGCAATTATTTTATTCTGTTAATTTGACATGTTTACAGAAAATGGTCAAAGTTACGACTGCCAATGTTACGGCAAAAGTCATAGCAACGGAGCAATGACTGCCGCGTTCTTTGGAACATTTCAGGCATGTGTCGGATGGTTTCAGATGTCTCAACGATGCGAGCGACCAGATCCTCCTCAGATTCGACTTGTTCAGAATAAATCATACTTTTCATTGCACCCCAGAAGAAGAAATCGAGAGGCGTTAAATCTGGTGATTTTGCAGGCCACGTAACAGGTTCACCCCGCCCAATCCATCTGTCGCCGAAAGTATATGTCAGGTGATTGCGTACTTCAGCCGTAAAGTGCGGTGGAGCACCGTCGTGCTGAAACCACATGACCCTTCTAATTGCGAGCGGTACGTCTTCCATAAGTTCCGGCAGGACTTGCTGCAGGAATACCAGAATTGCGCCCATTAAGCCTGAAAGGCATAAGGTAGGGCCCGATTAAGAAATCATTAAGTATTCCCGCCCACACATTCACCGTAAAAAGTTCTTGGTGACCACGAATTAAAGTGGCATGTGGATTATCTTCAGCCCACACATGACTGTTGTGAGTGTTAACGATGGCTTCACGCGTGAAGCTTGCTTCGTCGGTAAACAAAACACGAGCTGGAAATTCAGGTTGGAGAGCTCTTTATTGCAGAAACCAATTAACAAAAACAACACGAGCCGGAAAATCATCGGGGCGAAGAGCTTGCACCTTTTGCCGGTGAAACGGATGAAGCAAATTGTCATGGACAATATTCCAAACGAGACTGTTATTAACATGGAGCTCACATGCAACAATTCTAGTACTTGTTGATGGATTATCTTCAAATCGCTCTAATACTTCTTCCTCAAACTGTGGAGTACGTGTTGACCTATTCCTCCCTGCGTTGTACATCCTCGATTGCAATGATCCCGTTTCCCTCAGACGTTGATCAACGTTAACAAAAGTCCTTCGGTTCGGCAGTCTTCTGTTCGGGTATCTTTCTTGATACATCCTCTGAGCGAGCGCACAGTTGCCTCCAGCAGCGCCGAAAGTTAAATGTATGTCTGCGAGTTCCTCCCAAGTGTATCCATTGTGGCGGTTCATGATTATTTCAAAGAAAATAAAGCTACTCGTTTATTACCAGCTACTCGTTTCTCACTGTGAGTAGCACAGCTCGACTGACAATGTGATCACTACAGCTTGGCTGAGAAAACACGAGGAAAGTAAGAGAAAGAACTTGCAAGCACCTTGAGAAGTAAACAAACGAGAGGCAAACAAACTACAACGCGGGCGTAGTACTTGTGACGATTTAGTTTATACGCTTATAACGCCGTAACGAAGCGTCGCCGACCCATGGTTCCTATACTTTAAAATGCTTGTATTGATTTCTTCTTTCATTACACAAATTTAATGTACTTAATTTTAAAACACCCTGTATATGTGAATCGACTATTTTAACGACATCGGCAAACTATCATATTTTATTGCATACAAAGGAGTACATTGATACCCTTATGTATACATCGCATCTGCTTTTGAGATAAAATGCACACATGCGTATGTATAAGCAGTTTTCTATAGATCGATTAGTACAGCGACAGGACAAATGTATATACAAATACATTATACAAATTGACTATTTTGACGACATCAGTAAACTATCACATTTTGACCACATTTGAAAGCTACACTTTATGCATTATGCATTATGCAAGCATAAACTTGCATAATTCATAATGTATAACACATAAGAGAATAAATAAATAAGAATCTTTCATTTCCAGCCTGAAGAAATAAAAGACTGATTAGTTTATGCATTATCTATTAAGCGTTATGTAAAAGTCTGTGCTTCCTCTTATATTAAAAAGAAGTTTTTCATTGTAGCCTAGATATATAGTTTTAAGACGATGCTGGAGTTCAGGTCTATTTTACCAATTAAACGTGATACTTTTTACACAAAAATCTTTTTGTTGATTTTTATTAACTCGTGATATTTATTTTATATAAAATTTTTATATACTTTGTACGTATAAAACAAACATAATTCCAACTTGGGATTACATAAAAGAATAACACTGTGCTTTTAGAAATGAGCAAGCTTTAAGCTGGATGTACAATAGAAAGGTACAGGCAACAGGAACAAGGAAAAACATAGGCAATAAATTTTTAACCTATAGGAAGCCGTGTATCAATGTTACAACATATTGATGTGGCAACTTCGTCGTAAAAGAGCGTTCACACGGCATTTAACATCAGTAGTTATAACATCGATGTTATAACTTTGGCGTAAATCGGGCTGTGTAAATGTAGACTATGCTGTCACTGTGCTTGCAGAATGCAAATAAAGTAACCTAACCTTGCAGCCGCCCACGGAATGGCCACGAGGAGCGCCACAGGGACATTGCATTGATCCCGGTGGACGAGAGGCCCTTCCGGGCAGACGATAGCTGGTAAATTAGAAAGTAGCTATAAGCCCATAAGGCACGGCCAGTTGGCAGTTTTCTCACTTCGCGTTAATTATAAGTCATGATTTGGTTTATCTTGCCTAGTTCGCTGTTTAAATTTCGTTTAGCTCACGCTAACAATGCAATTACGTTTGATTTGATTTTCTTTTAACGCGCGCGAGAATCGGGCGAAAAATCGCGCGAACGGCTTGAGCCACACACAATCTCTAGGAAGAAATGACGCGACGGTGATCGGAGCCACTTGATACACGTTCCGAGTGGTCGGCGTCAACGTGCGATGACGCGTGTAAAAACTAGCTACGGAGAGACAGTCTTCGGGATGATTTAGCGAAAACGGGGTCGCGAAGACCTGGCACACACTCCGAGTAGGTCGGCGTCAAAGTGTGACAGCGCATACGTAAGTTAGCGATAGGGAGCTTATCTCCGAGACGAGGTAGTCTTAACCCGTTTTGTAAGACCTAGTATACATCCTCAGTAGGTCGGCGTCAATGTCCGATGACGCATGTGGAAATTGTCTATCCAGAGCTTATTTCCGAAAAGTGGTAACGCAAACGCTTTGCGAGGGACCTAGTACACGTCCCGAGTAGGTTGGCGTCAATCTGCGGTAGCGCGCGCGTAAACTAGCGTTCCAGAGGTCATCTCCGAGAAATGATTGCGGGGACATCCTCGAAAGGACCTGGTACACGCGCCTAGGGGGTTGGCGTCAACGACGGAGAACCAGAAATGGCCACAGCCATTTTCTCCGGGGAAGTCGATCGCCAGCGAGTCGAGGGGCATCCCAGAGAGGGTGCGCATAGGTCGGCGTCAACGGCAGAGGACCCAAAACGTCCACGGACATTTTCTCCGGGGAAGTCGACCGCCAACAAGTTAAGGAGCATCCGCGAGAGGGTGCGCACAGGTCGGCGTCAACCTCCGACGAAAGCTTGAAAAGGTGGAAACCTGGTGCAGCGGTGCCAGCTGGGGAGGACCACCACGTGGTACTGGCAGCGGAAATTTCCACGTCGGGACCCCAAGATGGAAGTTACGGAAGCGCGCACGCGTTAACCACGCGAAAACAGCGTGTCGGCATGCGCGAAAACATGCAAAAACTGTCAGAAAAAGTGTGGCGTGATCGCGAGCGGCGAATAACAACCTATGAGTAGGGATGGTTCGAGTAGTGGGGAGCCAAAGCGAGATACATTGTTCGAGGCAGTCTATCGGATACAGCCGTAGCGTGCGGACGTCTTACGCGCTGTATATTACAACCGATAACTCCCGCGTGTTGCGCGTTAAAATTCTCGTTTAACAATAGCGAGCGGTAAATAGCTACCATCTGTAAAAGCGAACGACACATTGCGTGCGTGGGGTGAAATATTGTAATAAATACAACAGTTAACGATTTATAATAAATAATTCGTCTTTAGTGAAAGTCGTGTCTCAAGATTAATTTGACATACTTACCTTCTACTCACCTTGTCCTTCGGCGGTGATACAACGTTGTCCATCGACTCCTTGGTATGCGGTGATGCGAGGATCCGGGGAAGTTCAGCAGCGGCAACGATCCATCCTGGGCAGGAACCTGAAACAGAAGAAAATTATTAGTATAGTTAATAATCGAGGCCAGCGGATATCCGGTATGCGGTAAAGCGAGGATCCGGAGAGCGCAGCGACGGTGATGGTCCATCTGGGGCATCTACCTATAACACAAAGCGAATATTTAATTATCGTTAATAATATATGCGAGCGGTAACCTGGTATGCGGTAAAGCGAGGATCCGGGGAAACGCGGCAAGGGCAAGCAGCTATCCGGTATGCGGGGAAGCGAGGATCCGGAGAAGCGGCAGCGACGGTGACGATCCATCTTGGACATCCACCTGCAACAGAGGAGAAAAATTACCCTAATTAATATTGGAGATTAAATCTGTAGCACACCTTCTCGGTAGTTATAGGTTAAACCGAGTGGCGACCGTATGATAGGAAGTGATATCGCGTCTCCCGCAATCTCAAACGGCCACGTCCGGCTACAACCTAACCTAACCTATCTCGACTGCGCGTCGTGACAGCATCATGCAAACATTGCACTGAGCAACAAATCGACTTTTCTTTTGCCTTAAGAATTTGTAGAGAATTTTCTGTAAATTTTTGACTTAAACGCGAATCTGGGCGTAAAATGTATCTATCACGTCAGGATTTTGAGAAATCTGCTGTAAAAGTTGCCAAAAATCACAATTTTGGCATTTTTGACAATTAATAACTAGACTAGGATATGCTACAAACCACAAATAATGACTCCTTTATATTTTTAGGCTGTTATTTTAGGCTATTATTCGCTAAACCCAAATCCTGACTTAAATTCTAAAAATTCAAAATAGCCAATTATACATTCTCCAATGTAAACAATTTAATTTTACGCATTTTTTAAATTTTGTCTGCTATATTAAATCCGCCAGTTTGAATTAAGAAAAATTACAAGTGATTCCTGAATGTTTACATTCGTTAAGGCAATGCTGAAGTCGTCTGTACCGATTAAACGTACAGTCATATTTTTCTATTTTTTTAAGCTTTTTTTATACAGAATAAAAAATCCTTCAAAATAAGAGAAAATGGGTAAATATAAATGTGGGCAAATACAGAATGATATAAAAAACCGAAAAAAGTTCTTGAATTACAATTTTCTGTTCCCTGCACCTAGTTGCAAGTTAATATTAGGTTATTTCTTTACGTGATATTAACGATTCTAAGTCATTCAAATTGAAAGTATCTATCCATATTTGAATAATATACATATAAGAATATTATAAAGGCTTCCGCACAATGGAAAATATAAGGAACAAGGAATAGATATTAGCGATTAGGACTAAAGAATCAAGAATAAAGTTGAATGCACGATGAAAAATACAGGCAACGGAAACAGGGAATAACACAAGCAATAGATTTTTAACCTATCGGAAGCCATGTATTAATGCTACACCAGCTTTATTCCTAATTTCTTATTTCTAATCGCTAATATCTGTTCCTTGTTCTTTATATTTTTCATTGTGCGAAGGCGTTAAGGGGATCCTATAGCGAAGGCCGAACTTTCTCGATGTCGATAATGTCAATATTTCTAATCCTGTTTTCTCTATATCTGTCCTTGTCTAACTATTGTGACGTGACATAGTCACGTCCACCGCCCGGACGGCTCGGCCGAGGGGAAAGCCGGGGATGCCGTCTCGTCCCAGGTCGAGGAGGCGCGGTTAGGATAATTACATTTCGTGAAGCGTAAGTTAGTTTTAGGAGGAGCGCGGCGAGTGTCGCGGGGGTGGGCAGCCAGCCACACCATGTAACGACCACGTGTCGCGACGAGGGAGAAACCAAGCGTCGGCGGGGACCAAACGGAGCGGCACGCCGACATCCGAGACGTCCGGACCCGCCGCCGGGCCGTCTCGCGGTCCCGCCGGGAGCAGCGAGACGCCCGAGCCCGCCGCAGCAAGGAAACCAAGGGCGCGCCGCCACGCCTCGAATGAAGGACGCAGCATCGCTACCGCGGAGCGGATGTGCGACCCTGAACGCCGCAGCCGGCGACGTGGACTGCACCGGTCAGTGGCCAAGGCCTGGCCAGCCTGGCGCACCTGCATCAGACTTGAGAGTCCCGACCGGTACCGCCAGTAAAACGAGGCGAGGAGCACTCCAGTCAAAAGTCCCGCGGTCGAGCGGCAGGCGTCACGTGGAACGTCGTGAGCGGCGAGAGCAGCGCGAGGAGCGGGTCGGCGGAGCTGAGCGGCCGCGGGCGGCCACGCATGCGCGGGGACCCAACGCGGTCCGAACCGGCGAGCGACTCGGCACTGTCGTGCTGGCTGGCGAGCGAGAGGCATCCTGGAGCCGAGACGAGTCCGCCCCGACCGAGCAGCCGTCTTGAGCAGCGCAGCGACACGTGTAAGGCTACCACCCCGGTATCTCGTCGCGTTCCGTGTGCGACCTCGGCCTCCGCCTCTCCTCGATTACCTTTCCTTTGTGTTACCTGCGCACGTACGTTTCATCTCGTGCCAGAAAGTTGGTCGGTACCTAGAGTACCTATTACCTTGAAACGCGGATAAAGGAGGCCGGCCGAGGGAGCGCACGGTTTTGAGTTCGCGTATAGGCCCTCCTCGGGGACCAGTGCGGCCGACAGTCGCGTGTGTGTGGGGGTGGGGAAACTCTCCGTGCACGGTTGCGTCGGGCGTATCGCGCGTGCCGGATACGCCCGGCAGGGTGAGACCGTTGCGTCGGAAGTTTCCACGGGATCGCGGAATCGCGGCGGTTATTGGTGTCGTTTCGCGGATTCCGAGTAGGAGTGTCGCGAAAAGTATCGTGGTTGCCTCGCGAACGTCGTAAGACGTATCGGGAGAATGGTCTCGCGAACGTTGTGAAACGTGTCGGGGGAACTTCGGATTTCGAGTTAGTTATCTCGCGAACGTCGTAAAACGTATCGGGAGAAGAGTAAAGTCCCGCGAACGTCGTGAGACGTGTCGGGGGCAATTGCTACGGTTGTTGCGTCGCGGGCGGCCGAGGAATGTCGCGCGGGTTTTTGCCGCGCATTCGCTGAGGCCGCCGCGAAAATGAGCGCGGGGAAAGTTTCGCGAGCGTTGGCATTTCGGGTTTCGGACAAGTTGCGATTCAAGTAGGTTGCGGATGTAGTTTCGTGTTCGAGTGCGTGGTATGAGTGAGTTGAGAGCGTGAGTCTATCATTTGTCATATCTTTTTACCAGCGTTCTATTATTTCTTTCCGTAAATATATTATTATTTCTTTCCGTAAATATATTATTATTCCTTTCCGTAAATATATTTCTTTGTTATACATTATTTGAGTGTGTTGATTGCGTTGTGCCGCCTCTCCCTTTCCTCAAAGTATCAAACTCGCCCCGCGCCCTGAGTGGACGTGCGTGTCCGGGCGATCGCGTCAAGATTAGGCTTACGAAACGTGGTGCGCGTATTCGCACCTGGCGTCCAAGTTTTCGCGTTACTTCGCGAATATCGTGGAGATTGGAATACCTCGCGAATACCTCGAGATTACCTGTTGAAATACCTCGCGAATACCTCGAGATTACCTACTGAAATACCTAGCGAATACCTCGGGATTACCTACTGAAATACCTCGTGAATATCGTGGAAATTAACTGGCGGAATACCTCGCGTCTACCTTTGAGAGTCTTAGCCGCTTTGAGTACCTCGCGGATACCTTTTACCTCTCTATCGGTGACTAATTTGCAGCCGCGCCTTCTCGGCGGGCGAGACCGAGGAAAAACGGGTTGCACTATAGTAATCTGTCCTTGTTCGATCGCTGCGACGTCTCTCGCTACACGCAATACTGCTTATCCTATCAACCTGCATGTGCTTTTGCACATATAAAAGTTAAAGGCATGCAACTTTTTTTCTAGGTTTTTAATCTTAATTTTAATTGCATGATATTGTTCTTAAATGTTTTCTCTAGAGGGCTTGTATCTCATTTTGTATATATAAACTGTAGTATTTTCGTATAAGCAAATATTGTCGTCAGTGACAGCTTTATGTGACCAAATTTTTAATTTTTTTTTTTCGTTTTTGATGTAATACCGACCTTAGCCCTCAACACTTTTGTGCGTACTTTAATTCTGTAAAAGAATTTTGCAATTCTGTAAAGCCAATTAAAAGTTGTATGCTTTTAACTAAATGTCGGTAATTACTGCCACTATCCCCTTAAGACTTTCATAGTTTATGATTTTGAAGCTTATAAGAGAAATAAACAGTACAGATCGGTAATACAGACGACTCCAGCATCATCTTAACATAAAAATTTACGGTATTACAAGCATCTTTATTTAATATAAATGCACTTACAGAAAATGATTGCTATGTACTTATATTTAAAAATATAATCTAAAATTTATTTATATTAAAATGATTTCATTTTCTGTCATACTAATAAGTATAGATAACGATGACGGAAATAGTGATGATGAATTAGAGTACGTGTCATCAGAAAATGAATTACATCACCAGATAATATTATACAAAATCAGCTGTAAGAAAATCTATATCCTCATAATCCAGTTTAGATTCTTCAAGAATAAGTATAATCGGTACATCAGCATGCAAAGATGAAGGCTGCATTCCGATATTCACTGCAAGTACTGAAAATCTATAGTTTACGTAACGTACACTATAAATTTCCAGTACTGACAATAAATATTGGAACGCAGCTGAAGAGATGTATGTTGAAAAAAGTAATGTTAAGGGGATCCTGAACCCGTCTGTATACCGACATTATTTCATTATAAGAAATCTTTGAATTGGCTTTACAGAATCGCAAAATTCTTTTACAGAATTAAACTACGTGCAAAAATCTAGCGCGCAACGGTCGAGTTTGTATGAAAAACGAAAAAAATTAAAAAACTTACTTATTTTGGGATCCTGAACCCGTCTGTATACCGACATTATTTCATTATAAGAAATCTTTGAATTGGCTTTACAGAATCGCAAAATTCTTTTACAGAATTAAAGTACGTGCAAAAATCTAGGGCGCAACGGTCGAGTTTGTATGAAAAACGAAAAAAATTAAAAAACTTACTTATTTTTTGCACGTAGAGCTGTCACCTGACAACAATATTTGCTACAAAAATATTGCAGTTTATATGTACAAAATGAGATAGAGGCGCGCTAGGGAAAACATGTAAGAATAATATCGCGCAAGCAGAACTAAGATTCGAAGCCTAGAAAAAAAGAATTTCTCTAATTGCATTTTATGAATGCAAATACAGACGAACAAGAAGAGCAGTGTTGCGTGTAACATTAGTTGCCGGATCTTGTGAGAGATGGCGCTGCAATCGCTGCCAGGGCCGCGCGGACTGTATCGTCCAAGAAGGCGCACCCATTCATTAATTTTTCTCACTTAGCCCCCTTCCTCTCTTTCTCTCTATTCGATATAATTCAAAAGAGATCTAAATAAGGTAAACCTATATTCTCTTTCCAACGAGATTTTCTAGCAATATAAGTTATAGCAAAGAACATTCCTAAAATAATAATAGTAATGTTTGGTGAAGTTTATCCAAATTTTGGAACATCAATCAGAAATTATGAGATGTAGGTAACTATATAGAGTGCTAAGTATGGGTGTGAGATGTGAGATGCGGAAGTGTGGGAGTGGATAAAAATAATACTAATAAATAATAGTCTATAAAGAATCCCGATTTATAAATCACAAATTATACATCTAATTGTATTAAATTTGTTAAATTGCGCATGGCATACATATTCTTTTATAACTAGTATGCTCCAATTCTAGGATATGATGATTTAGAATATTATAAACCGAATAAAACCGATCCTAAAATCAGTTATTTTGGTGTAACGATTACCTGACCTCATCTCCTTTTATTTTAGATACCGTTTTACAGAAATTGAAATTATGAATATATCAAATCAACCATTTCAGATCGCTTTGGATATTTTAAATAGGTAATAATTTCTGATACATATTTTTATTTATTTATTTCTTTTCCATACAAATAATGTTGATGCAACACCCCTAGTATATAATATAAAAATGTAGTATAATGTTATGGACCTAAAAAACTAGCTTTTCCTCTTAAAAAAAAAAACCCAAAGGTCAGCCTTTAGTGACACGTTAGACATTTGCTCAAGCTAAACGCGTTATACAATTATATTTTTAAAACAAAAATTATTATAAAGAAAGTATTATGTAAGTATTATAAAGAAAGTATCCTAAGTAAATTGCGATGCGTAATTTCACATATATACATTTTTAAACGAACGCAGGACAATATTGGATGGCCTGCAATGTCCAAGAGAAATCGAGTGCTAGGATAAAATATTGAAAAAAATATATAGAGGCACTAATGATTGCTCAACTTTCGCAAAATTGCACATCTGGCAAACAGTCGTAAAAGTCGGCGCCGTATACATCAAAAGGTATTGTGAAATACACTTCGGCACGTCGTAAAACGTAACGGAAAGCGATTCATACTACAACTAGTATAACGTACAAGTTAGTCACGTTATACATTCGCTCAAGCTAAACGCGTTATAGAATTATATTTTTAAAACAAAAATTATCGTAAGCATAAAAAAAACTTTTAAAATTATTATTACAAAGCTTTTTCTGAAAGTTATTAATAAAACTGTCAAAACATCAATAATTTTGTAAAAGCAATTGAAAAGAATTTTCATGGCTCCCACTGTATGTTGTGTATTTGATACACAACATATAGTGGGAGCCATGAAAATTCTTTTCAATTACTTCCAATTACAAAATTCTTGATTTTTACGCTACATCCGATAAGGCCACACTCCCGCCATGAATGGCGTGTATCCTGCCGGAAGCGTCGTATACCCTGGCGCCGGCGGCGCGTACGCTAGCGGCAGCTGCGGGGACGTGTATGTTGCGGGCGGCAACGGCGGCGGTGTGTACGTTGCCGGCAGGGGCTGCGCCATGTACGTTGATGGCGGCGCCGACGGCGTGTACCCTACAGGTGCGGGCGACGCGTACGGAGTATATCCGGACGTGTACGCTGTCGGCGTCGGCGGCGGCGGCGGCGTGTATCCTGCAGGTGGGGGCAACGCGTACGCCGGATTATATCCAGACGTGTACGCTGTCGGCGGCGGCGGCGGCGGCGGCGGCGGCGGCGTGTACCCTGGAGGTGCGGGCGACGCGTACGCCGACGGATTGTTGCTATTGAATTACATATTTCAATAAAACCTGTAACAATTATATAATATTTTATTTGAAACTCTTAGTTTGTGCGCTATACTTATAACAAAATTACATATTAAACCATTTATTTTCGCAATATATATATAGAATACAATTGATTAAGAAATCGGTAAGCGTAGTGTGTGTAGAAATATGTACTATATACATATAATTATTATACAAATTATAATTAGGACAATAGTTTTCACGCAACCCATGAGGTACTATTGCTGACGCGTTTTTTTTTACAAGTGATTTCTTTAGTAGGCCTACTCCACTAAAGAGAAAAATAATGTAAAAAAATTTATTAATAAACGAACGAGGTGAAATCAAAGGAACAATAAATAATTGTAAATATAAAGTCGATTTTCTAGGCCATTTATTGAATCTTGTAGAACCTAATTCTACAAGAGATGGGATATCTCTAATATGGGAATATTAGAAAAAATATTTCGCATTTTAATGAAGCTAATGTGAAATATTTTTTCTAATATTCCTATATTAGAGATATCCCATCTCTTGTAGAATTATGTAAGTGGCCTAGAAAATCGACTTTATATTTACAATTATTTATTGTTCTTTTGATTTCACCTCGTTCGTTTGTTAATAAATTTTTTCACATTATTTTTCTCTGCAGTGGAGTAGGCCTACTAGAGAAATCACTTATTAAAAAAACGCGTCAGCAATAGTACCTCATGGGTTGCGTGGAAACTATTGTCCTAATTATAATTTGTATAATAATTATATATAGTACATATTTCTACACACAGCACGCTTACCGATTTCTTAATCAATTGTATTCTATATATATTGCGAAAATAAATGGCCTAATATGTAATTTTGTTATAAGTATAGCGCACAAACTAAGAGTTCCAAATACAATATTATATAATTATTACAGGTTTTATTTAAATATGTAATTCAATAGCAACAATATATATATATAGAATATTAATAATAATAATGATATAAAGATTTTCAATTATTAATTATTGAAAAAAGACTGTTCTAACTAGCTACTTAATATTGTTCGGAGGAAATGTGACCTAGTTTGCACCGGACCGTTTGGTACGTATACCAAGTACTATATTCGTATCAAATCGGTATCAAATCTCGGGTTATACCGGTGTAAACCGAGATTTGATACGGATACAGTACTTGGTACGCGTATCAAACGGTCCGGTGTAAACTAGGCCTGTATCGTAGTTCAATCCTACGTATAGCACGCGTGACGCTCCTGAGAAACAATGTCAAGCGCGCTGTCGGCGGCTCGGCCGCCGAGCCTCGAGCAGCAGTGGGGGAATAGGAGGCGTCGCCTCGGGAATCGGCCCGAAATGTGCAACTAAATCCCAGCTCTGGTGTAAACCATTCTCCTCTCCCGGAAATAGTCCCGGACGACCCCCACGACGTATGGGGGGACCCCGAACCTCACTAGGGCCTCCCCCAATACTGACCAGAGGAGGGAGTTAAAGGCGTTCCTGACGTCAAATGAAACGCCCACCACTACTGTCCCCTCCTCGATTTCGGCCTCCGTGCGAGCAAGGACGCGCTTAATCGCGTCGATCGTCGATCTGCTCGCACGAAAGCCGAATTGGTCGTCCGAGAGACCACCATCCTCCCTCCGGGAGAGATGCTGGACGAGGCGTTCGGCGATAATTCGCTCAAACAACTTGCCTGTCTCGTCCAACAGGTACACGGGCCGATACGGGGAATCGGCTGGTTTCCCCACCTTGGGTAGGAGCACCAGACTGGCTCTTTTCCATCTCGTGGGGAACCGGCCGGCCCTTAGGCATGCGGTGTAAAGTTTCCGCATCCGGCCGGCCAGTCCCCCGCGGCCAAGGTCCATATGCGGCCCGGAATCCCGTCAGGGCCAGGAGCCTTGCCCCTCCTTGCGACCGAACGGATCACTCAGATTGTTCAAAATCGCGCACTTACTCGCGATACTAATAACGGTCGCCACCACGTTTACCTTTACGTGGAAGGATGAATGTCCGGTGCCGCTCGTTGTGGCCCGGATGTTCCTCTCCAGACAGAATGATCTTCAGGACGCCGCTTGTCGCCAACGCTACAACGCCCTTCTCGAAGTTTCGAAGTCTTCTTTCTCCGGAAGAACTCGGAATTTGTGTCGATAAGGATAAAGAGGGTTAGGAAAATAATTAGGTTCACTCCCGTTATTAACAATATAATAACAATATATTTGTTGTATGAAAATACAGAATGCGTATTAACGCGCGCACCGCGGAACTATCTCAATCGCCGAGTAAAGAGGACACGTCTGTTCGCGACGACTGTTCTTTGAGAAAAGCTCCCAAGAGCCTCGCCTGACTCTCCTCCTTCATTCGCGCGCATGCGCCACGCTTCCGCGCAATATTTCGCGGAATGACGCAATCCTCATGACTACAGGAGATTGCATCATTCACGCGCACTCTAACAATAAATATTCAGCCTTCCCAAGGCTGAGAGCTAAACTAGAAAATACATTCAAGAAATAACCTATCGCTCTAGAATCTAATGCAACTCTTATTCTAATAATACACGCTTGAAAACCGCGGTGGTTACATCATTTTATATAAATCCGGAAATAAATATGACATTTTATCACAACATCTCGGACGCCGGATTGCGTCATCCAATCACAACTTATGTTATGACGTCCGGATTACGTCAGTAACTCAAACCAAAACTATGACGCTTGCGTTGCGTCAGCTAGTCAAAATAATCGTAAGACGCTCGGATTGCGTCATCGTATAAAAAATAATCTTTAGGCGCCCGGATTGCGTCATTACTTGAAAATAACGTTAAGGGGGATCCTTAGGTAGACGGTCCAAAAAATCGATTTTTTAAATTATTTTTATCAATAGTACACTATTCGTGGAATATATTCCCAGTTACAATAAAAAATTCGAAGTTTTAAAGGCCTCACAGCCATTTCTTGCGCGCAGGTATACGTGCGGGTATACGAGCGGCGAAAACTTGAAACGCGTTTTTCTCGAAACCACGTTTTTGAAATTGGCGGGCACGATAACTCAAAAACTATTTGACCAATCAAATTGGCTCGGTACGTACACATAGTTTATTAAATTTACTAGTCGGTGAACCTCTAAAATTAATAAAATAATTAATTTAAACAATTTTTATTGAATTAATAAAGTTCACATTTGTGAGTGAAAATTGCATTTTTTGTTTAAAGTGCCGCCATTTTGTCAATTTTCAACTTTTTTGCATTTTTTTAGGTTCACCGACAAACTATGTTTATAAACAATAAGAAATCTTTTCGTTTTTTTGTTTCTGACGAGTAAACAAGGAGCTGGGACGCCCGCTGTTTAAAACCGACGCTTTTTTTTACGCCCTATAAACGTATTATATTATTTTTTTTTAAAGTAAAAAAAAATTTTTTACGTACTTTAATCTTCAAACTAAATAGCCCAAAAGTTATCAAAGCGATTTATTAAATAGTTTCTTTTTAAAAAATTCCCGAAAATCCCTTTATTTTCAGTCGTCTACATAAGGATTCCCCCCTTAAGACGCCTGGATTGCGTAAGCAAATGATAATAATTATGGAACACCCGGATTGCGTCATCAAATGAAAATAACTGTAAGACGCCCGGATTGCGTCAGCAAGTGAAAATAATAATAAAACGCCCGGATTGCGTCATCAAATGAAAATAATCCTAAGATGCCCGGATTGCATCATCCACGCGCTCCGATGTTATCAACTCCTCTGGATGGCTCTCGGGCCGCTCATCGCCCGTGGTCTCCACCTCGGCTCCGAGTGTATCCATCGATATCATCTGGGCGAGATCCACCCTGCTGAAACCTGCTTCACAGCTTGACGGTATCGCCGCCGCTACCTCGGTTGAGGCCCGTTCCATTATCTCGATCCCCGCCTGGACTGCCTCCTCGGTGACTATGTTGCCCGCCAAGACCGCATCTAATAATTCCCGGACCCCGTCATTCGGTGGATTTATCCCCGAACTCGCCCTCGGGTCCTCCAGTTCCTCAGCAACTGCTATCGTTGACGCTGCTTCCCTCGCGCCCGATGCTGTCGTCATGCTCGGTATTGCGTCATCCTTCGAAGTAACGCTCCCCTTCAACTCAAACTTTTCCGTCGAGACGTTCATCGAGGACTTCGGTTCCATCCTGACCCTGCGAAGCGCCCTCACGCGCTCCTCCATCGTGACCCCCATTTCGTCGTTCCATTCACGAAATGGCATTTCCGGGAACAGGACCACCTCCGTCACCGACCGGAAATAGCGTGTCTACTATCCGGTCAACGAACCGGGGGTCCAAACTTTTCGTGATTGGGGGCGCCCATGGTCTTAACTTATTCTTGACCAGTTTGTCTGGGCGCCACCACGGATTTCCCTCAACGCTAGCGAGGAGCTTCTTCCAGGCCGTTTCCTTGTCCGCGAATATGGCACGAGAGAGGGCCTGGCGGGCAGCACGCCAGGCCTCTCCCGCTTCCTCCTCGAGGGCACCGCGTCGACCGGCGCGTGCCCTCTGAAATCTTCTCTTGCAGCGGACGGAGGAGCGTCGCAGGCTCGCGATGTCCTCCGTCCACCAATATGCAGAGCGCCGGGGGGGAAGCCTACGGACGCGGGGCATGGCCACGTCGCACACCCTGGACATCGTCGCGACCAGTCTCTCAGCCTCCACGTCCACATCCCCGATCCCCCCGGCGTCTCCGCCCTCTTCCCCCCATGTCTGGACCAGGACTGCCGCCTCTAGCAAGTCCCGACCCAGCTTTTTGAAGGCCCATCTCCGTGTGGCTCTATCCCTCGCTCGGCGGCGGGCAAGCAGCCCTGGAGGGGTGGCCCGGACCGTCATCTCTATATACAGATGATCTGAAAGAGTTTCCCGGTCCGTAGCCACCCTCCACCCGTCTATCTCGCGCGCGGCCAGGGGGTTTGCCCACGATAAATCAACTATCGAGGCCCCCCGCCGGCGCACCCAGGTGTTTTCTCGGCCCGTGTTCAATAGACACAGGCCGAGACCCGCCGCCCATGTTTCCAGTGCGCGGCCCCTCCAGTCAGCGGCCGGGGAACCCCACAGCGTGGTCTTCGCGTTGAAGTCCCCGGCCATCAGGACACGACCAGGCAATTGGCGTCGGACGCACGCGTCAATCTCGGGTAACGCTCTTCCGTACCTGGTTCGGTCCCAACTCGGAGGGACGTAAACGCTCACCACGGAGATAAGCCTCCATTGTACAGCCACGAATCCCTCCCCGGCTTCCAACACTCTGCACGGGGGGGATTCTGGCATGTTCCTCCATGTTATCGCGGATGACCCCCTCTTATCCTGGGCCCAACATGGGTGGCCCGTTGGTACCCTGTGGGGCTCCGCGATTATCCCAAGACCACACCCGCTCTCAGCCATTGTGTGGACAAACAGGTCCTGGGCGGAGCGGGCGTGGTTCAGGTTGCTTTGTAGGACTCGTAGAGGCATTATTCAATCATCTCTACGAGTTCCTCCGTCCTCGCCTCCGTATTGGTTGGGTGGGCGTTTACGACGTCCACGTCCATCCGCTCTATCATTACTGTGGGTTCCACCTTTCCCACTTTTCCCCCTTTCGCCTTATCGCCAGCGACGGTAGACTTTCCCGTCCCCGCCGCTTTCTGACCCTTGGGGGCCATTATGTAGTCCCCTTCTCTCCTGGATCCGGATGTGTATACGTTTGAGGTTATTATAGCCTCAGTCTCCAGCTTTTTTCCTCCTTCCTTCCCTTTAGCGCCCGCCCCTTTCGGTTTGGGTGCTTCTTTCACCTTTTCTCCTCCCTTGGGGGAATTATTCGTATTCTTTTGCCTCCCAGGGCATGCCTTTCCGCCCACTCTGTGGTTGGCCGGCCTACCCTTGCTTTTACAAATTATGCAGTGTACCGGTGCCTCGCACCCGCGCGCCACGTGTCCCTGCCCACCGCACCGGTAGCAGGCACCAGTGCGGTTGTAGCCGGACGTGGCCGTTTCAGAGTGTTGGAGACGCGATATCACTTCCTATCATACGGTCGCCACTTGGTTTAACCTATAACTACCGAGAATGTGTGCTAGAGATTTAATCTCCAATATTAATTAGGGTAATTTCTCCCCTCTGTTGCAGGTGGATGTCCAAGATGGATCGTCACCGTCGCTGCCGCTTCCCCGGATCCTCGCTTCACCGCATACCGGATAGCTGCTTGCCTTTGCTGCGTTTCCCCGGATCCTCGCTTTACCGCATACCAGGTTACCGCTCGCATATATTATTAACGATAATTAAATGTTCGCTTTGTGTTATAGGTGGATGCCCCAGATGGACCATCACCGTCGCTGCGCTCTCCGGATCCTCGCTTCACCGCATACCGGATATCCGCTGGTCTCGATTATTAACTATACTAATAATTTTATTCTGTTTCAGGTTCCTGCCCAGGATGGATCGTCGCCGCTGCTGAACTTCCCCGGATCCTCGCATCACCGCATACCAAGGAGTCGCTGGACAACGTTGTATCACCGCCGAGGGACAAGGTGAGTAGAAGGTAAGTATGTCAAATTAATCTTGAGACACGACTTTCACTAAAGACGAATCATTTATTGTAAATCGTTAACTGTTGTATTTATTACTATATTTCACCTTGCAGCCGGAGGCTGCATTGGCGACGCCGGCGTGCGAGCCGCGTGCAAAGGGCCGGCGAGAGGATGCAGACCGAACCAGCGCTGAGCCAACCAGAGTCCTGCCGAGGATCGTCGGCGTGGAGGTGTGCGCCAAGAAGGTGGTCATTCGCCTGTCCGAGTGAGCCGAGCGACGTCGGAGGCGTGATTCTTGCTTTTCCTTCAGTCAAATGTTAATCGTCGTTGCTAGCCGAGTATCATCAGGACATTGAATTTCATTGTGGACGTTTCGATTAGTCGCTTGATTTTTTCTTTTCCTTTCACGTCCAATCTCGCGAACTTGCGTTGTTTTGATTTACTTTTCCTCTTTGCCGTTTTTTGATTTAACTTTTGCGTCGTTTATTTAGTATCTTATATAATATGCGTTATAGCGCCACGGTGCTTCGATCCGTTAGTGATAAGCGTTTAGTAAGTAAGAATAGATTTAAGGTTGCTTGAACTTTGCGCCCGTGTACGACACGAGTACGCGATCCGAGACTGAACGGCCGAGTGCCGAGTAGAGTAAAAGATTTTATTTTGTTCATTTTCAGTGATTAAAGGCCGCTCATAACGATTAGTGATAATTTATGTTTACTTTTCATTTTCTTTGATTTTTTGTCAGTCATACGAATCGATATGATCCAAGAGTTGATTGGAGTCGCTCTGACGACTCAATGTTATATGCAAGATAAGGGGATAACTCCGTGATTCAGCGTTATCGCGCATCAGCGCGAACAATTACACGCGTCCGAGCGAGTTGCAGCGGAGTAAATGCGTCGTGCGTGAAAGTCGCGTCACATGGAACATATCGCGGCGAGGCGACTCGTGAGCGTCATTAGGACGTCAGCGAACACCGCGATCGCGATTGCAATCGAGTTTGAGGCTTGTGCTAGGAAATCACGGCACACGCATGGTTCACGTAAACTAACGTCAGCAACGTGTTATTGAGATGCTAATTAAGGCATAATTAACGATTAATTATTATTTTGAGCCATGTGCCGGAAAATCTTGGCACACACCTTGTATGAACAAATAGCCATTGGAAATGGTCTGCGGAGGTCCTAAATAGTCTAATTAGCGACTTTTCGCCCGGATCCGACCTGGGTGCCGGAAACACCCAGCACGGACACCTTCCCCTGGAACAACCGTGTGCGAACGTCTCTACGGGTCACCAGGAGTGCGACGCACCAAATCCCGTCGAACTACGACGTCTGTGCCGGAAGTTCGACTCCCGGACCATCTACGGGGAAAGGACCACTACGGATGCATTTTCGAGCCCATCGCGAACCCTAATATCGCGATCCCGCTTCGATCCGTCGAGTGTGCCCGAACAACATGGCACACAGATGTAATGTTAATAAAAATATCATGAGGGGCATAATAAGGTGCCAAATAACGCTAATATCGCGGTCCCGTGCGAATCCGACGATGGTGCCGCGAAAACCTGGCACACATGTCCGAGCTGAAAATTGAGCATATATATGTAATCAACGAACACCCATAAGGGTGATGCAAAGCCTGAGCGATGTGCGTAGCCTAGATTAGAAAATTCATGCATAATCCGATATTAGAATATAACGCGTGAAATCAAATAATATTTCATGTTCGAGCGGTCTAATAAATAGTTTCCAACGAGCACGAAACATAACAGGCAGACAAACAACATTCCTGAGTGTTTGTCGAACCTGTTTATCCGACGCGTAGTTGAGATCAGGCGATGATCACGTGACGGCTGATGCAATAACAAGAGTGAGGGTACCCACTAGGAGGGGACGCGCCCATCGACCTGCGAACACTCGAGGAGTCTATCGGGAGAGCTGGTACCGACAACACGTATCCGTTACAGTTCTCTTTACAACCGGTGATCCCGCGTACGGAGCGATATCCGGATAACCGCGAATACGAAAGATTTTTGCGACAGTGAAAAGTTGTGCGAGATATACGCGTGGCGAGTATAGGAAACTGACGGGAGAGCGTGAATCGTATGACACGTCTCTCG
Organism: Harpagoxenus sublaevis; assembly: GCA_030770355.1. NCBI lineage: Eukaryota > Metazoa > Arthropoda > Insecta > Hymenoptera > Formicidae > Harpagoxenus > Harpagoxenus sublaevis. Next base: position 41,436 of record JASTWR010000441.1, read on the forward strand.
ATACAACCGCGGATCCGACATACCGAGCGATATCCGACAATTATTCGCGAATCGTATGTGCGAGCAAGACTTGTGAGATTTTCCGAATCCGACATCTGTGTACGAAACCAAGGACAGTCATACGGGAGGATACTGTGTATTCTCGTGACAACCGATGATACCCGTGTTGCGGATCGTTGGACGATTTATTTCAAGTTTACGCGATTTTATGAGCTACGAGCGAACTGCATCTATCGATCACGACGCGACACCGCGGGTGAAAGAAAGTCACTGTGAATCGAAATGTAATTACTGTTTATTCAAATATACATGAATAAATATATTTTTACATAAAGTGATATCCTGAGTGTAAGAGTTCATTCGACGATATCCTGTGACCTGTCCTGAGTCACCTTCCAAGCGGGAGATACTTCGCAATTCGATATTTCTGCAAAATAAAGAAATCAAGTGCAAGTAAATGCACTTCGCTTGAGATACAAGTGTGTGGTATACGATACTTACCTGAGATTCTGCGACGATCCTGTGGGTCCGTCCGAGACGAGCGAGGTCCGAGCATCGTTGGTAGAAGCGGCTTCCACGTTGAAGATCCAGCGTCAGACGAGCGAGAGCGGCCAGCAGCGGCAGCAGCAGTCCGGAGCACCTGAAACAGAAAAAGGGGGAATTAGTCGACAGATACGGTTAGTTGTATACTTACCTTTCTCGATTTAACGGATAAAATCGAGTGGCGACCGTGTTTTCACGAATCTTAGATAATTTGGTACTAATGATGAATGAGTCGTATCACGCGTGACCTTGCAGCCGTACGCGACGTGTCGGCCACCTGATAAAACAAAGATGACAACCACGCATCCCAGGCGGGAAAGCGTGGGGCCCTATCATCGAAGAGCCACGTACGACACGGTAGAATGTAAGTTAGGATTAAGTAACGCGATTAAGTCGCCGAACAGCGGCTCATATAGTCGTTAAGAATTATTGTTTTCCCCTTTTTCTTTTCTGTTCGTAGTTCCATTTATTTTTTCTTTTCTTGGCCGATCCATGTAAATTTATTTTGTTTTCGGCACGTTAGTGCCCGGCACGGCCGTGAGTATTGTTTATTCGTTCGCGCATGGATCGCGATACCGCGCGTATAACATGAGGCGTCGTGCCACACACAGACTGCGGACCGGGAACGCGCGGACCCGAATTTGCGAAAAATCGCATATTTAATCGAGCCCATTGACGACATACGGGGACGCGAAGTGTCAAACCGCGCGAGCCGCGCGACTAAGTAACCACCGGTGCCGAACCACAGAGCCGTAAAATGGGGGCACGCGCAAAGAGCGCCGCGATCCGAGCGCTGGGTGAAGAGATAGCGTACCATGCGTCATCCACGGGAAAGAACCCACGGTGCCCCGAGAGCGAGACACGGCACACCGATGGAACAAGTTGCCGTCGAGATCTGACCACTCAGACGGAAGTTACGGGGATGGTCCGCGAAATCGATACCCGGACACCGGATGCGAAAACCAAGTCCGGATGGTAGTTCTTAGGGATCGTAGAAGCGAGCACCGGAGGTCACCGTTAGGATCTGACCACTCAGACCGAAGTTACGGGGACGGTCCGCGAAATCGATGCCCGGACACCGGATGCGAAAACCAAGTCCGGAATGTAGTCCGTAGGGGTCGTAGAAGCAAGCACCGGAGGTCACCGTCAACGTCGGGTAACACGAAATCGACCGGGACGTTTTTTCTAGGAAGTCGGTCCGGATGCCTCTATAGGGACGTAAGAGAGGCCGGACACGTGGGTCGGCGATGTAAAAAGTCGAAAATCCCGGGGGGTGGAAAACCACTACCCGGGCATCGAGAAAGTGCGTCGCATTTATAGCATAACAAGTGGAAACTTCCGTCACGAACATCTGGCGCGACCGCAAGCGGTAAACACCTATTGTAACTGCGTAGCGTGGAAAATTACCGAAAGAGAAAGCGGCCGTGATACCGTAGTAGGGATAGAATATCGAAAGTGGGGAGCCACAGCGCAGAGGAATACTCGAGGCAGTCTCTCGTGGGCGCTCGTAGAGGTAACACCGGTCTCGCGCGTATGTCCCGACGTGTTGCAGTAATTATCGCGATAGTGATCCGGAATACGAAGTTAGATTACCCCAGCGTCCGGAACAAACGGGAACGCCCGCATAACGCGTTAAAAGTCGCCGATACGAAAGGCGAACGGTATCATAGTACCGAAACGGAAATTACGCACTTAGCGAGACGTGCGACCGCCATCTTGCGCGGAATAAATAAATGTGAACTAACGATCTGTGTAAAACGATCAATATGAATAAATGGAATAATCATTTGTGAAAATTACGACGAAGTCGCAATTACTTACCTTACACTTACCTGATTAAACGGAGGGCAGTCATCTTGGAGAAGCGGCGATACGGATCGAGGATTACCATCGGTGCATCAACGGTGGAGCTAGCAGATGCGACATCCGTGGCGGAAACCTAAAAATAATCAGTATTAATTAAGTTGATTAAGCGCGTTACTCATACTTACCTGGTGAGAGCGGTGGTCGGCCATCTTGTGAACGCGACGATCCTGGGCGACGCACAGCAGCGATGATCCATGGGACGGCGATGCAGATGAGGCACCCGCAGCGAGAACCTGAAAATAGAAAGTTATTTGGGTTGATTAACCATTAGTATTGTAACTTACCCGATCAAGCGGTGGTCAGCCATCTTGATCCCACGTTGACTTAGGCTGGTGATTAGTATCAGTGATCCGAGAGTAGGCGCTGGAGATGCGGCATCCGTAACGGGAACCTGAAAAGGAAATTGTTTAAACAAATTGGTTAACCATGATATCATAAATACTTACCTTCTCGGTGGAATTAGGATAAACCGAGTGGCGACCGATGACTTATAGGACAAAATAACGTGTCCCGTAGCCCGATTACGTACCGTTCGGTTACAACCTAACGTGTCCGGTTACAACCTCACGCACGCAATGTGTCGTTCGCTTTTACAGATAATAGCTATTTACCGCTCGCTATTGTTAAACGAGACTTTTAACGCGCAACACGCGGGAGTTACCGGTTGTAATATACAGCGCGTAAGACGTCCGCACGCTACGGCTGTATCCGATAGACTGCCTCGAACAATATATCTCGCTTTGGCTCCCCACTACTTGAGCCATCCCTACTCTTAGGTTGTTATTCGCCGCACGCGATCACGCCACACTTTTTCTGACAGTTTTTGCATGTTTTCGCGCATGCCGACACGCTGTTTTCGCGTAGTTGACGCGTGCGCGCTCGTAACTTCTATCTTGGGGCCCCGACGTGGAAATTTCCGCTGCCAGTACCACGTGGTGGACCTCCCCACCTGGCACCGCTGCACCAGGTTTTCACTTTTCCGAGTTTTCTTCGGAGGTTGACGCCGACCTGTGCGCACCCTTTCGGCGATGCTCCCTAACTCATTGGCGGTCGACTTCCCCGGAGAAAATGTCCGTGGACGTTTTGGGTCCTTTGTCGTTGACGCCGACCTATGCGCACCCTCTCTGGGATGCCCCCCGACTCGCTGGCGATCGACTTTCCCGGAGAAAATGGCTGTGGACATTTCTGGTTCTTCGTCGGTGACGCCGACCCCCTAGGCGCGTGTACCGGGTCCTCTCGAGGATGTCCCCGCAATCAGTTCTCGGAGATGACCTCCGGAACGCTAGTTTACGCGCGCGCTACCGCAGATTGACGCCGACCTACTCGAGACGTGTACTAGGGTCCCTCGCAAAGCGCTTGCGTTAACACTTCTCGGAAATAAGCTCTAGATAGACAATTTCCACATGCGTCATCGGACATTGCCGCCGACCTGTTGAGGATGTATACTAGGTCTTACAAAACGCGTTAAGACTACCTCGTCTCGGAGATAAGCTCCCTATCGCTCACTTCCGTACGCGCTGTCACACTTTGACGCCGACCCACTAGGGATGTGTACCAAGTCGCTCCGAATCCGTTTTCGTTAACTTGTAACCGAACCGGCTATGGCCTGACCCTGACCTTGCAACCGCCCGCTCCGGAATGGCCGCGAGGTGCGCCACGAGGACATTGCATTGACCCTGGCGGGCGAAAAGCCCTCCGGGCAGACAATCGCTGGTAACACAGAAAGTAATTCTAAGCCCATAAGGCACGGCCAGTTGGCAGTTTTCGTAATATAGATTAGTTATAAGTTATAATTCGTTTCGCCTCACCCAAATTCGAGGTTGAATTGGCATTGGACTTACGCGAGCAATACAACTCTAGTAATAATTATTTTATTTTGACGCGCGAGAATCTGGCGAGATAGTCGCGCGAACAGGCATGAGCCACACACAATCTCCAGGATAAAGTCACGCGAGGTCAACGACTAGGACCTAGTACCCACTCCAAACGAATCGGCGTCGACATACGATAACGCGTTCGCTAAGTAGCCACCGAGGTGTCTTCTCCAAGAACTGATACTTGTAGCGTGATCGGTGAGACCTAGTACACACACCTAGCGGGTCGGCGACAATGTCCGGTGACGCGTTCTAAAATCAGAACTGATATCGGAAAATACGATGGTGGAAACGCATTGCGAGGGACCTGGTACACGTCCCAGTCGGGTCGGCGTCGAGGTACGATAACGCGTTCGCTAAGTAGCTACGCAGGCGTTATCTCCGAGAACTGATAGTTGTATCGCGCTATTTGAGACCTAGTACCCATACCTAGTAGGTCGGCGTCAATGTCCGATGACGCGTTCTGAATTTAGAGTTTATTTGCGTAATGCGATAATGGGACGTATTGCGAGGGACCTGGTACACGTCCCAAGCGGGTCGGCGTCAAGCTGCGATAACGCGTTTGCTAAGTAGCTACGCAGGGGTGATCTCCGAGAACTGACTAGGGGGTCGCGTCAAAGTCGGAGTGCTTTTTTTTTTTTCGCAGGAGAAATCTTTAACTACTGGGATCCCTGGGGCTAAAAGTCCCAGATTTACCCAGAAGCCCCTTTCGGGGAAGACCCCCCCGGCCTCCGGGGAGAGGCATAGGCGGGGGGAGTGTGGGATTGTATAGCATGCACATCGCTCACGATACTGCATGCATACCCTGCCCACTAAAACTCCTGCGGATGTCCCTCACGGCGCTCGTTGTCGTGGGGAGCCTCGGGAAACGCACTGATTCTTCCGGGCCCCCCCAGCGCCAGGCCCAGAATTGGGCGCCATCCCGGGAGACGCCGACCGGCGTCTCCCCCGGCTCTTTGGAGCCGCCTCCTGAGACCACCGCGGCGGAATGGGGGGACATCCACCCAGACCGCCGCCCCTCTAGCAGGGGTGGGTTATGCTGCGGGCGTGCGGTAAACCCCGCCCGCACGCTCGCTCCACCCCCGCGGTCCCCCCTTTAGTTTTTTTTGGGGGGGACCCGTACGTACGGCCGACGGCAACGGCCTCCTCACGTTCCGAGGGGTGGGGGGGCAAAGGGGGGAGAAGATGCCTCCTGTGCGCACTAACTGTGCCCTTCTCCCCCCGGCACTGTCATGTGCTGTCCCCCCCCCCCCCACCCGAAACCGGAATCGCGACGGGGGGGCCGCTCCTGGGCCTGCGCCGTCGTAAAAAATAACGCCGCCGCCGTGGTGGCGGCGGCGGTCTGCGGCCCGGATCCACCCCGTCGCTCCAGTTGCTGTCACTGGAGGGGGGTGGTGCTTTCCCCCTCCTGACGCGTTCGGCTGCCTCCTTCTGCGACATGACTGCGCCGCAGAAGGAGACGAACGCCCTCCATTTGACCTCGCCCTCCTCTCCCCCGGTCACCGCCGCGGCGATGATGGTTGGGAGGGCGAGGTCGTCTCCTACACTTGCCCGGAGGACACGGCGCTGCTCCTCCCACGCTGGGCAAAACTCCAGCGTATGCTGCGCCGTGTCTGCTTCCTCCGGGCAGTGATGGCAGCGCGTGGTGCGCTCCTTCCTGATTCGGCACAGGTATTCAACGAAGCACACATGCCCGGTGATCACCTGTGCCGCGTGGAACGTAAGGCCTTTCCCCTTACGCCCCACCCACTCCCTTAGGACCGGCCGGATTGCCTCCCTGACCCTCTTCCCCCACAGTTGGGGGTCCGCGAGAAACTCCTCCCAATCTCGCAGGAGGGTCGCTTTGGCCTGGAGCTTCAGCGCCCTCTTAACCCTCGCCGTGATGACACCCCCCCCCCGGCCCTGATCGCCTTGGTCCGTGTATACACGCGTGTATGTGACCTGGGGGGTGAATTGGGGGGATTCCGGCAAGGGTAGTCGCCCCCACGTGCGACACGGTCCGGTAGGCCCTGGCGGTTCTGTTGGCTATAAGCCTCTGTACCGCCGCCACCCAGCCGCCCACCAAGGCGGGCATTGCTGCCCACCTTTTCTTCCCACACCGGTGCTGCGTATAGCAGCACCGAGTGGACCGTGGCCACGTAGAGGCGACGCACGCTCCCGCTGGCCTCGCCAATGTTTGGCAGTAGCTTGGTCAAACTATTGGCCACCGCCCTCGCTTTTGGGACCACGCGGGAAACGTGTTCGCCAAAGCTCCTTCTCCGGTCGATCCACACCCCCAGATATAGGAGGTGGGGAGTGATCGGGACCTCCGTCCCCTCCACCCGGACGCTGAGTCCTCCCTGGGGTGGCCCCCCCGCGAGGCGACCGTTGTAGTACATGGTCGCTTGCGTTTTCTGGGGGGCCACTTTCAGACCCAGCGCCCGGATGGCGCGCACCACGCTCGCCGCCGCCACGTTGGCCAGCCTGATTGCCTCTCGCCAGCCCTCCCCGCTGACCCCCAGGAATATGTCGTCTGCATATCCTGTGAGCCAGCATCCTCTGGGGAGGGCCACCCCGAGGACCAGGTCGTAGGCGATGATCCAAAGCAGGGGTCCCAACACCGACCCCTGCGGAACACCGCGCTCCACGAGCCTGATCCTCAGGACCCCGTCTCGGTCCGTGTACCTCAAGCCTCTGTCCCGGAAGTAGTCCCCGACGACCCTAATGAGGTAGGGAGGGACGCCGAACCGCACTAGCGCCCTCCCTATTACCTCCCAGGGGAGGGTGTTGAAGGCGTTGACGACGTCAAACGACACCCCCAACACCACTCCCCCCTCCTCAATCTCGGCCTCCGTGCGGGAGAGGACGCGCCTAATCGCGTCCACCGTTGACCTCCCCGCACGGAAGCCGAACTGGTCGTCGGAGAGACCTCCTCCCTCCCGCCGGGACAGCAGGTGCTGGACGAGGCGCTCGGCAATGATCCTCTCGAAGATCTTGCCCACCTCATCCAGCAGGCACACGGGCCTGTACGCGGACAGGGAGTCCGCTGGCTTTCCCGCCTTTGGCAGGAGGACCAGGCTGGCCTCCTTCCATCTTTTGGGGAACCGGCCGGCACGCAGGCATGCGGTAAAGAAATCCCGCATCCAGCCGGCCAGCTCCCCTGCGGCCAAGACCCAGACCCTCCCTGGGATCCCGTCGGGGCCGGGGGCCTTCCGCCCCTTGACCCCGCGGATGGCCCTCGTCACCTCCTCCTCGCTGACTCCCAGGTCCTCCCTCCATTCCGGAGCTCTCGTCTCCGGAAAGAGGACCTCTCCTCCCCTGTCGGCGGGAAATAGTGTTTCCACCACCCCGCCGACAAACTCGGGGGCCAGCGATTCCGTAAGCGGGGGCGTCCACGGCCTGAGCTTGTCCAGGACAAGCCTGTACGGACGCCCCCACGGATCCTCCGAGAGCGTGGCGAGGAGCTCCTCCCAGGCCTTCCTCTTGGCCGCGAAGATGGCGCGGGAGAGTTCCTGGCGGGCAGAACGCCAGGCCTCCCCCGTCTCCCTCTCGTCGAGGGCACCGCGCCCAGCGCGGGCCCTCAACCACTGCCGGCACGCGCGCACGGACGAGCGCCGAAGCTCGGCGACCTCGCCCGTCCACCAGTTGGCGGCTCGCCGGGAGGGAAGGGCGCGGACGCGGGGCATCGCCACGTCGCACGCTCGCGACGCGGCCTCCACCAATCGACCCGCCTCCGCGTCCACATCCACCTCCCCCGTCCCCTCCGTCGCTTTCCGCCCTTCCCCAGGTTAGGACTGTGACCGGACACGGCCGTTTGAGAGTGTGGGAGTCGCGTAATTAATTCCAAAATCATGGTCGCCACTCGGTTTGACCTATAACTACCGAGAAGGTGTGCTCGAGATATAATCTCTATTATAAGTTAGGGTAATTTCTCCCCTCTGTTGCAGGTGTGTCTCCCCGGTGGATCATCACCGTCGCTGCCGCTTCCCCGGATCCTAGCTTCACCGCATACCAGGTAGCTGCTCACTGATGCCGGGTCCCCTGGATCCTCGCGTTACCGCATACCAAGTTACCGCTCGCATATATGCTCGAGATATAATCTCTAATATTAATTAGGGTAATTTCTCCCCTCTGTTGCAGGTGTGTATCCCCGATGGATCATCACCGTCGCTGCCGCTTCTCCGGATTCTAGCGTCACTGCATACCGGATAGCTGCTTACTGTTGCCGCGTCCCCTGGATCCTCGCGTCACCGCATACCAAGTTACCGCTCGCATATTTTAATTACTAACGATAATTAAATATCCGCTTTGTGTTGTAGGTGGATGCCCCATGGACCATCACCGTCGCTGCGCTCTCCGTATAGGATATCCGCTGGCCTCGATTATTAACTATACTGATTTATTTTCTTCTTTTTCAGGTTCCTGCCCAGGATGGATCGTCGCCGAAGATGAACTTCCCCGGAGCCTCGCTTCACCAAGGAGTCAATGGACAACGTTGTATCACCGCCGTGGGACAAGGTGAGTAGAAGGTAAGTACGTTAAATTAATCTTGAGGCACGACTTTCACTAAAGACGAATTATTTATTATAAATCGTTAATTACTTGTAATTGTTACAATGTTTCAGTTCACGCACGCAATGTGTCGTTTACAAAAGGTGGCTATTCACCGCTCGCTATTGTTGAACGAGAAATTTAACGCGCAATCACGCGGGAGTTACCGGTTGTTATATACAGTATGCGTAGAACGTCCGCACGCTACGACTGTATCCGATAGACTGCCTAGAGCAACGTTGCTCGCTGTGGCTCCCTACCACTTATTCTATCCCCACTCTTGGGTTGTTATTCGCAATTTCGCGATCACGCCACGCTGACGTCATACGTTTTTGCATGTTTTCGTACATGCCGACACGCTGTTTTCGCGTGGTTGACGCGTGTGTGCCCCGTGACTCCTATCGTGGGGCCCCGATATGGAAATTTCCGCTGTAGGTACACTGCGTGGGAGTCTCCCAGACGGCACCGCTGCACCAGGTTTCGACTTCTCGAAGTTTTGGTCGGAGGTTGACGCCGACCTGTGCGCACCCTCCCAGGGATGCCCCTTAGTCCGCTGGCAGTCGACTTTCCTGGAGAAGATGCCCGTGGACGATTCTGGTCACCGGATGTTGACGCCGACCTATGCGCACCCTCTCTGGGATGCCCCTTGACATGTTGGCACCCGACCTCCAGGCGGAAACTGGCTAAGTCTATTCCTAGACCTCCAACTTTGACGCCGACCCCCTAGGCCCGTGTCCTAGGTCCTCAAGAGGGCGTCCCCGCAGTCAGTTCTCGGAGATGACCCCCACGTAGCTATTTAGCGAACGCGTGGTCGGACTTCGACGCCGACCCGAGTGGGACGTATACCAGGTCCCCCGCAACGAGTCTTTATCATCGAATTTCCGATATCTGTCACAGATTTAGAACGCGTCACCGGACATTGTCGCCGACCTACGATACGCGTATACCGGGTCTCAACGACCACATTACAAGTCTTAGTTCTCGAAGAAAACGTCTGCGTAGCTAGTTAGCGAACGCGTTGTCGGACTTCGACGCCGACCCGATAGGGACGTATACCAAGTCCCTCGTAACACACCTGCACTATCGCATTTCCGGTATCAGCTCGAGATTCAGAACGCGTCATCGGACATTGTCGATGACCCACTAGGCGTATGTACCAGGTCTCAAATAGCGCGTTTCAACCCTCTGTTCTCGGCGAAAACACCTAGGTGGCTACTTTGCGAACGCGTTATCGTACGCTGACGCCGATTGGTTTAGAGTGTGTACTGGGTCCCAATCATGGACCTCGCGTGAGTCTATCCCGGAGATTGTACGTGGTTCGTGCCTATTTACGCGACTTTTCGCTCGATTCTCGCACGCGTAAAGTTAAAGTGAAATCAAACGTAATTTCGTTGTTAGCGTGAGCCAAACGAGAACGAAACAGTGAACTGCGTGAAATAAACCGAATTACGAATTACATTTAATGTAGAGTAACAAAACTGCCAATTGGCCGTGCCTTATGGGCTTCGCGAACGCCTAACTTACTAGCTATCGACTGCCCGGAAGGGCCTCTCATCCACAGGGATCCGTGAGATGTCCCTGTGGCGCTCCTCGCGGCCACCCCGAAGTAGGCGGCAGGAGCCGCTTGTCCACCAGGATCAAAGATGTGCCCCTGTGGTACTCTTATCTTCCTCGTGGTGATTCCCTCGGTTGGTCTCGTACCGTGCTCGGCCGCTACTTGCCGCCGTCCCGAAGTGGGCGGTTGCATTCTCCCCGTCAGCCCTGTGCTAGATGACTTGTCTAGTACCGGGCTTAACTTCTCCTTGTGGCCGACTCTGCTTTGTTGGGTGTCAGATTGTGTTGCGTTGACTACGTTGGTCTCGTCGGCGTTCTCGATGTTTTCCTCATCCTCCATGTCTCCGATTGGTCCGGTAGGCTCCCCGTCATCCTTGACCTGTCGCACCTCGGCACTGTTTGACGGGTCGCGTCTAACGCTTTTCGGCGGTCCCGCGCTCTCGGTGGTTAACTTGCGCACACCCGATGTGTGACGGCTCGTCGGACTCGTCACAGCGCACTCTCGATGATCCTCTCGGTCGCCGATCCCGTTGACCCGCCGGGCTTCTGGCCGTCGCGTATCCGATATGTCCACCAGACCGCGTATCGCTCGCGCTATGTGAGACGTATTTTTGCATGTCAACTCGCGCCCTGCCGACACCGGTTTAACCCTCGTCTGGCACACTCGCGTCGCGCGTTGGTCTCGCGTACTTGCGCATTTCGCGCGTAACTTTTCTTCGACCACTGCACTGCTTTCTGTCTCGCTGGCCCCGTCACGCACGCACGCATCCGTCACCTCTATCTCTTCGGTCGACCTCGCACTCGACTTCCCGTCATTCGTGGTTTTGACGGGCTCCCCGTCAGACTGGGTTTTCTCGTCTGACGCCTGCGTTAGTATGCAGCATCCCTTGTCACTAGCGTTGGAGATGTCACTTTCACCTCCATCTTTATCCTCCGCTTTGCTCGCATCTCCCTTCGCCGTAGTTGCCGCGAGTTTCCTCCCGCGGTCGTCACGACGTGGCTTCTCTTCCTTCTCCCTCTGACTTCCTTTGGTGATTATCTCTTTCTTCGGATAATTGTCCTTATCCCTGGTATATCGGGTGACTTTCGCCTTCCCTTGGCTGCCATCGCTGTCTGGCTCCTCGACGATGTTCACTCTTCCTCTCTGCTTCATCGCGGGTGAGTCCGCCTTTCGCCAGCTGGTCGACTTTGTTTGCGGCGAGGTCCTCGTCGCGTCGCGTCTGGCGAAATTGTCTTGGCGTCCATCGATCCTCGCGTATGGGTTCCGGTTGGTGGATCGCTCTGGGCCATATTCCAAACGATTTGTCGGCTTGTCCGCCATTTTTCGCGCATCCATGCGCATTCTCCTAGTTTCCCTCTCGTTCTCGAGGGTGTCTAGCATGCTGATCATCTCGTTCACGTTTCGCACTACCGAGGGCCGTAGTTCACGCGCGATGTCACTTTCGAAGTGTTCTTTCAACGTCTGAACAACTTCCTCATCAGTCATCGGCGGAATCAACGTTTTGGCTTGCCTCGCCATGTCTAGTGCATACTCCGTCATCGATGCTTCTTCCGGCTTGTATCTGCCGAAGTAGACTTGTTGTCTGAAGCGCATCTGCGCTTGGCAGCCCCAAAAGTGCTGTTTAAATTTTTCTTTGATATCAAAGATATCCTCCGCATATTGAAGTTCGTGCCACTGGCTGGCAGCTCCCTTCATGCATTTTCCAAAGTAGAAGAGTTGCTCCTCTTCCGATACGCCTTCGTATCTCGCAAGATTCTTGAATTTTTCGAGGAATCTTATCGGATTTTGCTTATCCGATTTGCCCTTGTATGACAGCTCGTCAAAGGGACTTTTAATCCATCCTCCTCTCGGCAATCGAGCTTGCAATGGGACCATCTCCATGTGCTTATTATCCTCCTGGTGGGCGTTCACGCCACTATACGCGCGCTCGCCCGTTTGTTGTGCGGCACTCCGGCCTGCCGGACCGCGCTCCGCATTTTGTGATGTGACGATATTACGCCTCGCTTGCACCGTCCGCATTTCTTCTAGCTCCGCCGTTAATTGTTGGATCTGCAACAGCAGTCGCTGCTCGTTCTCCGTAATGTTGTCCATCGTCCTTTCTCTGCTGAGATTGATGGCCTCTGTTCGGTCGGTCTCCTCGTTCCCGGTTAGAAGATCTATCTCGTGGAACTCTGGATCCTCCGTGTCCTCCGGTCGACTGTCCCGCTCGTCCGGCACAGATCCTTGTGATCTCGTGTGCCCTCTTGTCGGTGTTCGACCTACCGTCGCCATGCGCCCTGATCTGACGCACGTCGTCCGTCCTCTCGTTCGTACTTTCGGCCCTATAGTGACCGTTGTCGGTTCCACCAGTGGAAACTCGAGTTCGCCCTCGCCCGTCCGTACGAGGTTTCAACGCGTTTGTGAAGGTCGCGCGCGCGCGCGCTGCGACCTCGCGTTCATTTGTCGCACGTTGTATCGACGTCTCGGTACGTCTTCTCGGTTTCACGGATGTCCGCACGTTAATCGCGATGCACTTTGGCACCCGTTGTGCCACACGCACTTCTTGCTGTGTTGCACTGATTACTATGTGTTGTGACGTCTGTCACGCTACACTCGCGTATCCTTTATGGTGTACGCACTTGTTGCTCAATCGCACTGATTGATATTGGTTGTGACCTGTGTCACGATGCACTTGTGCACCCGGTGTGCTTCCCGCACTTGCTGCTTTATCGCACTGATAGCTATCGGACGCGTGTCCTATGTCGCGCACTACGCGTTCGGACGCTTTTCGTACGAATGGTTATACCGCCTCGGCTGTGTGTCGCCGCACGATTCCGCACTTTTCGCGCACGTTGTTACAACACGTGTCGGACTTTGATTCACGGTCGCGACAGGTTCTCTTTTGGCTTTGTGAGTGCCGTATTCCACGCGCACTTGTATTTGAATAATGTTCACTACGCAATGCAGACACGGTATACGTATCCTGTCACGGTCGCCATGTTTGAAGATATTTCAGAGTATGCGTGCTGTTCTCGCCGACCTCCTCGTGTCACCGGGATGCCGCAGCACGACGCTCAGGGAATCCTCAGCCCCGCAGGTCCTTCTTCACGTGTGTGTCGGTCCGCAGTTGTGTAGCTCGCGTATCTCGCACTTCTACTACTGTGACCGGACACGGCCGTTTGAGAGTGTGGGAGTCGCGTAATTAATTCCAAAATCACGGTCGCCACTCGGTTTGACCTATAACTACCGAGAAGGTGTGCTCGAGATATAATCTCTATTATAAGTTAGGGTAATTTCTCCCCTCTGTTGCAGGTGTGTCTCCCCGGTGGATCATCACCGTCGCTGCCGCTTCCCTGGATCCTAGCTTCACCGCATACCAGGTAGCTGCTCACTGATGCCGGGTCCCCTGGATCCTCGCGTTACCGCATACCAAGTTACCGCTCGCATATATGCTCGAGATATAATCTCTAATATTAATTAGGGTAATTTCTCCCCTCTGTTGCAGGTGTGTATCCCCGATGGATCATCACCGTCGCTGCCGCTTCTCCGGATTCTAGCGTCACTGCATACCGGATAGCTGCTTACTGTTGCCGCGTCCCCTGGATCCTCGCGTCACCGCATACCAAGTTACCGCTCGCATATTTTAATTACTAACGATAATTAAATATCCGCTTTGTGTTGTAGGTGGATGCCCCATGGACCATCACCGTCGCTGCGCTCTCCGTATTGGATATCCGCTGGCCTCGATTATTAACTATACTGATTTATTTTCTTCTTTTTCAGGTTCCTGCCCAGGATGGATCGTCGCCGAAGATGAACTTCCCCGGAGCCTCGCTTCACCAAGGAGTCAATGGACAACGTTGTATCACCGCCGTGGGACAAGGTGAGTAGAAGGTAAGTACGTTAAATTAATCTTGAGACACGACTTTCACTAAAGACGAATTATTTATTATAAATCGTTAATTACTTGTAATTGTTACAATGTTTCAGTTCACGCACGCAATGTGTCGTTTACAAAAGGTGGCTATTCACCGCTCGCTATTGTTGAACGAGAAATTTAACGCGCAATCACGCGGGAGTTACCGGTTGTTATATACAGTATGCGTAGAACGTCCGCACGCTACGACTGTATCCGATAGACTGCCTAGAGCAACGTTGCTCGCTGTGGCTCCCTACCACTTATTCTATCCCCACTCTTGGGTTGTTATTCGCAATTTCGCGATCACGCCACGCTGACGTCATACGTTTTTGCATGTTTTCGTACATGCCGACACGCTGTTTTCGCGTGGTTGACGCGTGTGTGCCCCGTGACTCCTATCGTGGGGCCCCGATATGGAAATTTCCGCTGTAGGTACACTGCGTGGGAGTCTCCCAGACGGCACCGCTGCACCAGGTTTCGACTTCTCGAAGTTTTGGTCGGAGGTTGACGCCGACCTGTGCGCACCCTCCCAGGGATGCCCCTTAGTCCGCTGGCAGTCGACTTTCCTGGAGAAGATGCCCGTGGACGATTCTGGTCACCGGATGTTGACGCCGACCTATGCGCACCCTCTCTGGGATGCCCCTTGACATGTTGGCACCCGACCTCCAGGCGGAAACTGGCTAAGTCTATTCCTAGACCTCCAACTTTGACGCCGACCCCCTAGGCCCGTGTCTTAGGTCCTCAAGAGGGCGTCCCCGCAGTCAGTTCTCGGAGATGACCCCCACGTAGCTATTTAGCGAACGCGTTATCGTACTTTGACGCCGACCCGACTGGGACGTGTACCAAGTCCCTCGCAACGCGTCTCTACCATCGAATTTTCGATATCAGTTCTCATTTCAGAACGCGTCACCGGACATTGTCGCCGACCTACGATACGCGTATACCGGGTCTCAACGACCACATTACAAGTCTTAGTTCTCGAAGAAAACGTCTGCGTAGCTAGTTAGCGAACGCGTTGTCGGACTTCGACGCCGACCCGATAGGGACGTATACCAAGTCCCTCGTAACACACCTGCACTATCGCATTTCCGGTATCAGCTCGAGATTCAGAACGCGTCATCGGACATTGTCGATGACCCACTAGGCGTATGTACCAGGTCTCAAATAGCGCGTTTCAACCCTCTGTTCTCGGCGAAAACACCTAGGTGGCTACTTTGCGAACGCGTTATCGTACGCTGACGCCGATTGGTTTAGAGTGTGTACTGGGTCCCAATCATGGACCTCGCGTGAGTCTATCCCGGAGATTGTACGTGGTTCGTGCCTATTTACGCGACTTTTCGCTCGATTCTCGCACGCGTAAAGTTAAAGTGAAATAAAACGTAATTTCGTTGTTAGCGTGAGCCAAACGAGAACGAAACAGTGAACTGCGTGAAATAAACCGAATTACGAATTACATTTAATGTAGAGTAACAAAACTGCCAATTGGCCGTGCCTTATGGGCTTCGCGAACGCCTAACTTACTAGCTATCGACTGCCCGGAAGGGCCTCTCATCCACAGGGATCCGTGAGATGTCCCTGTGGCGCTCCTCGCGGCCACCCCGAAGTAGGCGGCAGGAGCCGCTTGTCCACCAGGATCAAAGATGTGCCCCTGTGGTACTCTTATCTTCCTCGTGGTGATTCCCTCGGTTGGTCTCGTACCGTGCTCGGCCGCTACTTGCCGCCGTCCCGAAGTGGGCGGTTGCAAGGACCAGGGTCGCCGCTAATAGGCGATCCCGGTCCAACCTCCTGAAGGCCCATCTCCGCCGCGTTTTCTCCGCGGCGCGGCGGCGGGACAGCACTGCCGGAGGCGTGGCCCGGACCATCATTTCGATGTAACGATGGTCCGACAGAGACTCCAAGTCTGTGGCCACCCTCCAGCCGTGTATCTCGCACGCGGCAGGGGGGGTCGCCCAGGTGAGGTCGATCACCGAAGCCCCCTGCCGGCGCACACATGTGCATACTCGGCCCGTGTTCACGAGACACAGGCCGAGCCCCGCCGCCCACCCCTCCAGTACGCTGCCTTTCGCGTCAGTGCGCGGGGAACCCCAAAGCGTGGATTTCGCATTGAAGTCCCCCGCCACTATGACCCGGCCAGTGGGGTATCGGCGGACGCATCCCTCCATGTCGTGGAGCGTCCGCCCGAACCTGGCCAGGTCCCAACTCGGAGGGGTGTAGACGCCCAACACGGAGATGGGCCCCCATTGCACCGCCACATAGCCCATCCCGGCCTCACCACGAGTGCACGGGGGAGCGTGTGGCAGTGCCCTCCACGTAATGGCAGCGGAGCCGCTACGATCCTTGGCCCAGCAGGGGTGGGCTGCTGGGACCCTGTACGGCTCCGCGACTATACCCAAACCACACCCGCGCTCCGCCATCGTGTGTATAAACAGATCCTGGGCAGCGCGGGCGTGGTTCAAGTTTGCCTGGAGGACCCTTACGGACATTGATCCACCGTATAATCCATTGGGTCCTCCGGCTCCACCCTCACCGTTGCCGCCAAGGCGGCTCCTCCCCCGATATAGCCGGGTCCGAGTGGGGGCTCAGGCTCGTCCCGAGGGTCCACCCAACCCTCGGAACCCTCCCCCGTCGCGAACCCGGCGAGCCACCCGAGAGCGGCGTCTGTCACCGCACTCGCGGCCGCGGCCTCCGCTCTCAGCTCGGCCGCCGCCGTCTCCGCTCAGTCCACGGCCCCCGCGATCTCTCCCTCCAGCGATCTTATAATGCTGAGGTCGAGATCCACGGGCCTCACCCCCGTCACTCGGGGACCCTTGGGGCGGTTGCCCGGGGGGGGGGGCACCGCCACCGCCACCGGCGCGGGAGCGCCCCCCGCGTCCGCCGCCCCAGCCGCGGGGGGGGGGGGCTGCCTTGGGCTTCCCACCCTGTCCTTTTTTCTTTTTAGGGGCGGCGGTTGCTACTGCTGCTGCTGCTGCTGCTGCTCCTCTCCCTCCCCCTTCCCACCGGAGCATGACTTACCCCCGATCCGGTGGTCGGAGGGGCGGCCAGCCCGCTCGCAGACCGCGCACTTCGGCGCGGCCGTGCACGAGCGGGCCTGGTGGCCCACTACCCCGCACCGGTAGCAGCTGCCGGTGCGGTCCACCTCATTTTTACAGGTGGCCCGAGTGTGGCCCACCTCGAGACACCTGTAACACTGGAGAGGGCGCTTGTCGAGCAACTCAACTCGCGCCCTCACCCAGCCCACGCCGATGTGGCGCTCCTTCGCCACCACCTTCGCCGCCGCCAGCGGGCACCTCACAAAAAAGGTATTTAGCCCGTCGGGGGCCCGCCGCGGCGGCCCCACCGCGATGCTGGAGGGGGCCACTCCGCCCTTGGCGGCGAGTGCCTCCCTCAATTCTCCCTCCAGCACCGAATCGTTGAGTCCGCTGAGCCTCAGCTCAGCAGACATCGACGGACGGCCGACGCGGACGCCCTCCTTGCCGGCCAGCAATGCCGACATCCTTTCGGCCAGGGCGTCCGCCTTTGCGCCGCTGTCCGGCCCCGCCACCTCGATGCTGAGGGCACCGGTGGCCGTCCTCCTAACATTGAAAGGGGGCTTGATCCCCAGCTCGGGGAGTCCTATGCTCTGCCTCACGAGCAACATTGACTCCCCATAGCCGCCCTCCGGGCAGGTCAGGGTAACCGCTGCCGTTTTCGGCACTCTACGTTTCAACCCCGACCCGCCCGGCCGTGGGGTCGTCGTAGCCCCCCCACCTCCGGCCCTCCTCCGGGACGCGCCACCGATGCCCGAAAGTCGGAGTGCTGGAAATGGACCCAGCCAGTTTCCGCCTGGAAGTCGGGTGCCAAACGGTCGAGGGGCATCCCAAAGAGGGTGCACATAGGTCGGCGTCAACATCCGGTGACCAGAATCGTCCACGGGCATCTTCTCCAGGAAAGTCGACTGCCAACGGACTAGAGAGCATCCTCGAGAGGGTGCGCACAGGTCGGCGTCAACCTCCAACCAAAACTCCGAGAAGTCGAAACCTGGTGCAGCGGTGCCGTCTGGGGGGGTCCCACACATGGTACCTGCAGTGGAAATTTCCACGTCGGGGCCCCACGATAAGAGTTACGGGGCACACACGCGTCAACCACGCGAAAACAGCGTGTCGGCATGTGCGAAAACATGCAAAAACGGATGACGTCAGCGTGGCGTGATCGCGAATATAGAATAACAACCCAAGAGTGGGGATAGAATAAGTGGTAGGGAGCCACAGCGAGCAACGTTGCTCTTGGCAGTCTATCGGATACAGTCGTAGCGTGCGGACGTTCTACGCACTGTATATAACAACCGGTAACTCCCGCGTGATTGCGCGTTAAATTTCTCGTTCTACAATAGCGAGCGGTAAATAGCTACCATTTGTAATACGACACATTGCGTGCGTGAACTGAAACATTGTAATAAATACAAAATTCAACGATTTATAATAAATAATTCGTCTTTAGTGAAAGTCGTGTCTCAAGATTAATTTAACTTACTTACCTTCTACTCACCTTGTCCCACGGCGGTGATACAACGTTGTCCATTGACTCCTTGGCGGTGCGAGGCTCCGGGGAAGTTCATCATCGGCGACGATCCATCCTGGGCAGGAACCTGAAACAGAAGAAAATAAATTAGTATATTTTAATATTAAATCGATATTGATTTAATTAGGGAAGGGAGAGGGAATTTTTCCATCTTAATTTAAGGTGCGTAAATTTAAGCATTTCGATAGAAGGACCGGATTCTCGGTCTACTTATAGTATCCTGACGATTGTGACCGTCAGGAGTGCCAGCTTCGTCGATTAAGAAATTTAATTTGATTATTTATACACTGGCGAAGTTAATGTATCTCATCGTGTTTGAATATTCACCGTCGACGTAAATATCGGTGTTTCATCTTATGATTGTTTAGATGTGCTATTGCGATAAATATTACCACATGCCCTGGTAGTCGAATAGGTTAAGACGCCCGAACGGAATGCGGGAGATTCCAGGTTCGAACCCTGGCTGGGGTAATCTTTTTCGCAATAAGTTTTTACAGTGATTTTAATATTAAATTGATATCGATTTAATTAGGGAAGGGAGAGGGAATTTTTCCATCTTAATTTAAGGTGCTTAAATTTAAGCGTTTCGATAGAAGGACCGGATTTCGGTCTACTTATAGTATCCTGACGATTGTGACCGTCAGCAGTGCCAGCTTCGTCGATTAAGAAATTTAATTTGATTATTTATACACTGGCGAAGTTAATGTATCTCATCGTGTTTGAATATTCACCGTCGACGTAAATATCGGTGTTCCATCTTATGATTGTTTAGATGTGCTATTGCGATAAATATTACCACATGCCCTGGTAGTCGAATTGGTTAAGACGCCCGAACGGAATGCGGGAGATTCCAGGTTCGAACCCTGGCTGGGGTAATCTTTTTCGCAATAAGTTTTTACAGTGATTTTAATATTAAATTGATATCGATTTAATTAAGGAAGGGAGAGGGAATTTTTCCATTTTAATTTAAGGTGCTTAAATTTAAGCGTTTCGATAGAAGGACCGGATTCTCGGTCTACTTATAGTATCCTGACGATTGTGACCGTCAGGAGTGCCAGCTTCGTCGATTAAGAAATTTAATTTGATTATTTATACACTGGCGAAGTTAATGTATCTCATCGTGTTTGAATATTCACCGTCGACGTAAATATCGGTGTTTCATCTTATGATTGTTTAGATGTGCTATTGCGATAAATATTACCACATGCCCTGGTAGTCGAATAGGTTAAGACGCCCGAACGGAATGCGGGAGATTCCAGGTTCGAACCCTGGCTGGGGTAATCTTTTTCGCAATAAGTTTTTACAGTGATTTTAATATTAAATTGATATCGATTTAATTAGGGAAGGGAGAGGGAATTTTTCCATCTTAATTTAAGGTGCTTAAATTTAAGCGTTTCGATAGAAGGACCGGATTCTCGGTCTACTTATAGTATCCTGACGATTGTGACCGTCAGCAGTGCCAGCTTCGTCGATTAAGAAATTTAATTTGATTATTTATACACTGGCGAAGTTAATGTATCTCATCGTGTTTGAATATTCACCGTCGACGTAAATATCGGTGTTCCATCTTATGATTGTTTAGATGTGCTATTGCGATAAATATTACCACATGCCCTGGTAGTCGAATTGGTTAAGACGCCCGAACGGAATGCGGGAGATTCCAGGTTCGAACCCTGGCTGGGGTAATCTTTTTCGCAATAAGTTTTTACAGTGATTTTAATATTAAATTGATATCGATTTAATTAGGGAAGGGAGAGGGAATTTTTCCATTTTAATTTAAGGTGCTTAAATTTAAGCGTTTCGATAGAAGGACCGGATTCTCGGTCTACTTATAGTATCCTGACGATTGTGACCGTCAGCAGTGCCAGCTTCGTCGATTAAGAAATTTAATTTGATTATTTATACACTGGCGAAGTTAATGTATCTCATCGTGTTTGAATATTCACCGTCGACGTAAATATCGGTGTTCCATCTTATGATTGTTTAGATGTGCTATTGCGATAAATATTACCACATGCCCTGGTAGTCGAATTGGTTAAGACGCCCGAACGGAATGCGGGAGATTCCAGGTTCGAACCCTGGCTGGGGTAATCTTTTTCGCAATAAGTTTTTACAGTGATTTTAATATTAAATCGATATCGAGTTAATTAGGGAAGGGAGAGGGAATTTTTCCATCTTAATTTAAGGTGCTTAAATTTAAGCGTTTCGATAGAAGGACCGGATTCTCGGTCTACTTATAGTATCCTGACGATTGTGACCGTCAGGAGTGCCAGCTTCGTCGATTAAGAAATTTAATTTGATTATTTATACACTGGCGAAGTTAATGTATCTCATCGTGTTTAAATTAGTATAGTTAATAATCGAGGCCAGCGGATATCCGATACGGAGAGCGCAGCGACGGTGATGGTCCACTGGGGCATCCACCTATAACACAAAGCGGATATTTAACAATCGTTAATTATACAGGATGTTTTAAAATGAAGTGCATTAAATTTGTGTAATGAAAGAAGGATTCAATACAAGCATTTTAAGTATAGGAACCATTGGTCGGCGACGCTTCGTTACGGCGTTATGGGCGTTTAAACTAAATCGTCATAACGTCTGCGATGCAATTATTTTATTCTGTTAATTTGACATGTGAAAGTGGCATGTGGATTATCTTCAGCCCACACATGATTGTTGTGAGTGTTAACGATGGCTTCACGCGTGAAGCTTGCTTCGTCGGTAAACAAAACACGAGCTGGAAATTCAGGTTGGAGAGCTCTTTGTTGCAGAAACCAATTAACAAAGGCAACACGAGCCGGAAAATCATCGGGACGAAGAGCTTGCACCTTTTGCCGATGAAACGGATGAAGCAAATTGTCATGGACAATATTCCAAACAAGACTGTTATTAACATGGAGCTCGCGTGCAATAATTCTAGTACTTGTTGATGTATTATCTTCAAATCGCTCTAATACTTCTTCCTCAAACTGTGGAGTACGTGTTGACCTATTTCTCCCTGCGTTGTACATCCTCGATTGCAATGATCCCGTTTCCCTCAGACGTTGATCAACGTTAACAAAAGTCCTCCGGTTCGGCAGTCTTCTGTTCGGGTATCTTTCTTGATACATCCTCTGAGCGAGCGCACAGTTGCCTCCAGCAGCGCCGAAAGTTAAGTGTATGTCTGCGAGTTCCTCCCAAGTGTATCCATTGTGGCGGTTCATGATTATTTAAAAGAAAATAAAGCTACTCGTTTATTACCAGCTACTCGTTTCTCACTGTGAGTAGCACAGCTCGACTGACAACGTGATCACTACAGCTTGGCTGAGAAAACACGAGGAAAGTGAAAGAAAGAACTTGCAAGCACCTTGAGAAGTAAACAAACGAGAGGCAAACAAACTACAACGCGGGCGTAGTACTTGTGACGATTTACTTTATACGCTTATAACGCCGTAACGAAGCGTCGCCGACCCATGGTTCCTATACTTAAAATGCTTGTATTGATTTCTTCTTTTATTACACAAATTTAATGCACTTAATTTTAAAACACCCTGTATACAGGGTGTCCCATTTTAACTTAGACAGCTGAATAACATGAAAAATTGCAATGTAATCAAAAAATGTTTTAGACAAAAGTCGTATGGTCTAAAGGGGGACATAAGATGGTGGCAATGATTTGACTTTGGATGGTCGTTTGAAGCTCACGTGAACGTTACCTCCAATTTCTTTCATGCAACCCCCTATATTGTAGTATATCGTTTGAAAGGGCATAAAATAAGAAAATTTTTGGCGCTAACCAGAGGTTAATACGTTGACCCGTTCGGGAGTTATTTAAGGTCAAAAATTGACTTTTTCCAACTTTGACCTTAAATAACTCCCGAACGGATTAACGTATCGACCTTCTGGTTTGCGCCAAAATTTTTCTTATTTTATGCCCTTTCAAACGGTAAACTACAATATGGGGAGTTCCATTTCAAATTTTTGAGAGAGCCCCCTGGGACACTAAAAAATTTTAAGTAAAACTCCTATATTGCAATATACCGTTTGAAAGGGCATAAAATAAGAAAAGTTTTGGCGCAAACCAGAGGTCGATACGTTAATTTGTTCGGCAGTTATTTAAGGTCAAAGTTGGAAAAAGTCAATTTTTGACCTTAAATAACTGCCGAACGGGTCAACGTATTAACCTCTGGTTAGAGCCAAAAATTTTCTTATTTTATGCCCTTTTAAACGATATACTACAATATAGGGGGTTGCATGTAAAAAATTGGAGGTAACGTTCACGTGAGCTTCAAACGACCAAGGTCCAAGGTCAAATCATTGCCACCATCTTATGTCCCCCTTGAAACCATACGACTTTTGTCTAAAACATTTTTTGATTACATTGCAATTTTTCATGTTATTCAGCTGTCTAAGTTAAAATGGGACACCCTGTATATGCGAGAGGTAACTTGGTATGCGGTGACGTGAGGATCCAGGGGACCCGACAGCAGTAAGCAGCTACCTGGTATGCGGTGAAGCGAGGATCCGGGGGAGCGGCAGCGACGGTGATGATCCATCTGGGATACACACCTGCAACAGAGGGGAGAAATTACCCTAATTAATAATAGAGATTATATCTCGAGCACACCTTCTCGGTAGTTATAGGTCAAACCGAGTGGCGACCGTGATTATGGAAGTGATTACGCGTCTCCCACACTCTCAAACGGCCACGTCCGGCTACAACCTGACCGTTGGTAAGTTTGTGACCGAACGTTCGACCTGACCCTGCAGCCGCCCACTTCGGGACGGCGGCAAGGAGCGGCCGAGCACGGTACGGGACCATCCGAGGGAATTGCCACGTGGAATACAGGAGGCCACACGGGCACATCTTTGATCCCGGTGGACAAGAGGACCCGGCCGCCCATTTCGGGGTGGCCGCGAGGAGCGCCACAGGGATATCTCACGGATCCCGGTGGACGAGAGGTCCTTCTGGGCAGGCGATAGCTTGTAAGTTAGAAGTTAGTACACGCCCATAAGGCACGGCCATTCGGCATTTCAATTAGCGTAGGATCGTCAAATCTAAAGATTATTATTGTTCTTTTCTTCTGGTCAATATGACCACACATGTTTTGTTCCAAATGTTATTTTGACCGCGTTACGCAAAGAGTAATAGAGTGTAAGAGAAATATAGTTATAAGCTTATAAGGCATAGCCAATTGGCAGTTTTCTTAATTTACAGGAGTCATAAGTTGTAATTCGATTCACCTCGCACAATTCAGGGTTGAATTTTCGTTTGGCTCACGCTAGCAATGCAACTCTGTTTAATTTTAATTTATTTTGACGCGCGCGAGAATCAGGCGAAAAATCGCGCGAAACGGCTCGAGCCACACACAATCTCCAGGAAGAAATGACGCGACAACAATTAGAAGCCACTTGGTACACACTCCAAACAGGTCGGCGTCAACGTACGATAACGCGTTCGAAAATTGGTTACGCAGGGTTTTTCTCCAAGGCGAGTTAACGATAACGGATTCGGAGTGACCTGGGACACGTCCCCAATAGGTCGGCGTCAAAGTATGACATCGCGTACGAAAGTTAGCGATAGGGAGCTTATCTCCGAGACGAGGTGGTTTCAACGCGTCTTGTGAGACCTAGTATACATCCTAGGTAGGTCGGCGTCAATGTCCGATGACGCATGCGGAAATTGTCGATCCAGAGCTTATTTCCAAGAAGTGTTAACGCAAGCGCTTTGCGAGGGACCTAGTACACGTCCCGAGTAGGTCGGCGTCAATCTGCGGTAGCGCGCGCGTAAACTAGCGTTCCAGAGGTCATCTCCAAGAACTGATAGCGGGGACATCCTCGAGAGGACCTGGTGCACGTGCTTAGGGGGTCGGCGTCAACAACGGAGGACCAGAAATGCACACAGCCATTTCCTTCGGGAAAATCGATCGCCAGCGAGTCGAGGGGCATCCCAGAGAGGGTGCGCATAGGTCGGCGTCAACGGCGGAGAACCCAAAACGGGGAAGTCGACAGCCAATGGGTTAAGGAGCATCCCCGAAAGGGTGCGCACAGGTCGGCGTCAACCTCCGAGCAAACTCGGAAAAGTGAAAACCTGGTGCAGCGGTGCCAGCTGAGGAGGTCCACCACGTTGTACTGGCAGCGAAAATTTCCATGTCGGGGCCCCAAGATGGAAGTTACGGAGCGTGCACGTGTCAACCACGCGAAAACAGCGTGTCGGCATGCGCGAAAACATGCAAAAACTGTCGGAAAAAGTGTGGCGTGATCGCGAGTAGCGAATAACAACCCAAGAGTAGGGATGGCTCGGGTGGTAGGGAGCCACAGCGAGATACATTGTTGTTGGCAGTCTATCGGATACAGCCGTAGCGTGCGGACGTCTGACGCGCTGTATATTACAACCGGTAACTCTCGCGTGATTGTGCGTTAAAATTCTCGTTTAACAATAGCGAGCGGTAAATATTTGTAAAAGCTAACGACACATTGCGTGCGTGAAGTAAAACATTGTTATAAATATAACAGTAAACGATTTATAATAAATGATTCGTCTTTAGTGAAAGTCGTGTCTCAAGATTAATTTAACATACTTACCTTCTACTCACCTTGTCCCTCGGCGGTGATACAACGTTGTCCAGCGACTCCTTGATGGTGCGAGAATCCGGGGAATTGCAGCATCGGCGACGATCTATCCTGGGCAGGAACCTGAAACACACACAGAAGAAAAATAATTAGTATAGTTAAATAATCGAGACCAGCGGATATCCGGTATGCGGTGAGGCGACGATCCGGAGAGCGCAGCGACGGGGATGGTCCATCTGGGGCATCCACTTATAACACAAAGCGGATATTTAATTATCGTTAATAATATATGCGAGCGATAACTACGGTATGCGGTGACGCGAGGATCCAGGGGACGCGGCAACAGTAAGCAGCTATCCGGTATGCGGTGAAGCTAGAATCCGGGGAAGCGGCAGCGACGGTGATGACCCATCTGGGATACCCACCTGCAACAGAGGGGAGAAATTACCCTAATTAATATTAGAGATTATATCTCGAGCACAACTTCTCGGTAGTTATAGGTGAAATCGAGTGGCGACCGTGATTTTGGAAGTGATATCGCGTCTCCCACACTCTCAAACGGCCACGTCCGGCTACAACCCTACAACACCCTTCGGTAAGGTGACTACCTATTTCTCACAGTGTGTTTTTTAGGTACCCTAACCAGGCGGAAAGTAATTTTATCACGACTCACTGTTTCAGATTTCGTTTTATCAACGGTCGCCACTCGGTTTAACCGTGTCTAACCGAGAAGATAAGTATATTGTCCACAGACCTTTCGTAGATTAATCTCGAAGTAATCCTTTTGCTTCCTCATAGAGGAAGCTTTGTTTTCGTGAAAAAAATTTTTTTTTAGTTGCCGCTGCCAATGTGTTCAGAATGTTCTGTGTGTGTGTGTGTGTGTGTGTGTGTGTATGTGCAGATTTGATGTCTGTGGTTGCTCTAACTTCCGCAAATATTGAGATATCTGGCTGTTTCTTTTTTTAATCGATAGAGTATCATTCAAGGAAGGTTGGTATTAAATTTGGCGATGATCGGTAAAGGGGTTCTTTTAAAAAAAATTTTGAATTTTTTTAGAAATGTCCGTGGTTGCTTTAACTTCCGCAAATATTGAGATATTGGGTTGTTTTTTTTTTAATCGATAGAGTATCATTTTAGGAAGGTTGGTATTAAATTTGGCGATGATCGGTAAAGTTCTTTTTAAAAAAATTTTTAATTTTATTAGATATGTCCCTGGTTGCTCTAACTTATGCAAATATTGAGATATAGGGCTAAATTTTTTTTTAATCGATAAAGTATTATTTAAGGAAAGATGGAATTGAATTTAGCTATAATTGGTAAAGGGCTTCTTTCTTTATAAAATTTTGAATTTTTTAAGAAATGCCTTTGATTGCTCTAACTTTTGTAAGTTTTGAAATATTTGGCTATTTCTAATTTTATTATATTCTTCTGTTTTTTCTACCTTTATTTCATATAAAATTCTTTAAAATTTGGTTGATTAGATTCATGTTTATGTATGGACGGATTCCCCGAAATTTTAAATGTCTAACTCAAAAACTAATCAACCAAATCTTAAAGAATTATATATGAAAAAGGGTAGAAAATACTGAAGAATATACTAGAATTAAAAAAATTGCTAAAATCTTAAAATTTTAACCTTTAAGGGCTACATCCCAAGTCTCAACAATTGAGACTTTTCATAAATTGATATTTTTGACAATTTATTTTACTCTTATTTCATATATAATTCTTTAAGATTTGGTTGATTAGACTCAGCTTTATAAGGCTTTTATGTATGCACGGATTCCCAGACATTTTATATGCCTTTAACTCAAAAACTAATCAACCAAACCTTAAAGATTTATATATGAAATAGAAGTAGAAAATACTGAAAAAATATAATCAAATTAGAAAAATTGCCAATAATTAATACTAAATTGTCCAAAAACATTAATTTATGAAAAGTCTTAATTAGAATATAATAAACTAAAAAATATAATAGAATTAGAAAAATTAACAATATAATTAAAAAGTGTGCAAATTTTATATTTAAAACTGCACCTCTTGCATGAGAAGTTGAGAATTGATATCTCTCATGTGGAGAAAACTGGTCTGGTTTTTAATTATATTGATGAATATAATTAAAAAATAATAATACTTATAAAACTATATTTTTTAAATGTATACTTACAATGTGCAATAAAAATATGACTTTACTATAAATTTTTAATGTCTACTTTTTATTTTAGAAATGTCCCTGGTTGCTCTAACTTATGCAAATATTGAGATATAGGGCTAAATTAAAAACTAATCAACCAAATCTTAAAGAATTATATATGAAATAAGGGTAGAAAAGACTGAAGAATATAGTAGAATTAAAAAAATTACTAAAATTTTAAAATTTTAACTTTTAAGGGCTACATCCCAAGTCTCAACAATTGAGACTTTTCATAAATTGATATTTTTTGACAATTTAGTGTTAATTATTAGCAATTTTTTGATTCTAATATATTTTTTAGTTTTTTCTACCCCTATTTCATATATAATTCATTATGGTTTGGTTGATTAGACCCAGCTTTATAAAGCTTCGATATATGTACAAATTCTCCAAAATTAAAATGAGAAAAAGAAAGAAAGAGAGAGAGAGAGAGAGAGAGAGAGAGAGAGAGAGAGAGAGAGAGAGAAAGAGAGAGAGGGCGAAAGGGCGCTCTATTGCAAAAGCATTGATCGTTTTTTTAAAAATAAAACTGAGGTAAGTGTCTAGCCTAGCATCAGCCAATGTATGCCAAAAAGCCTAAAGTGCGTTTAGTTTTATTAGGAAACGATCAGTGTTTCGCAAAAGGGCTAGTCTTTTTGCAAAAGGGCTAGTCTTTTGCAAAAAGGCTAGTCTTTTTGCAAAAGGGCTAATTTTTTAATTGCAGTTAGAACATCTCAAGTCTTAATAATTGAGACTTCAAAAAATGATTTTTTAGGATAATAAAAAAAGTGAGCAAGTAGAAACTTGCACATTGCTTCCATATAGCTTTTAAGTGTGCAAGTAGAAACTTGCACATTGCTTCCTCATAGCTTTTAAGTGTGCAAGTAGAAACTTGCACATTGCTTCCTCATAGCTTTAAAGTGTGCAAGTTGAAACTTGCACATTGCTTCCTCATAGCTTTAAAGTGTGCAAGTAGAAACTTGCACATTGCTTCCTCATAGTTTTTAAGTGTGCAAGTAGAAACTTGCACATTGCTTCCTCATAGTTTTTAAGTGAGCAAGTAGAAACTTGCACATTGTTTTCTCATAGTTTTTAAGTGAGCCAGTAGAAACTTGCACATTGCTTTCTCATAGTTTTTAAGTGAGCCAGTAGAAACTTGCACATTGCTTTCTCATAGTTTTTAAGTGAGCCAGTAGAAACTTGCACATTGCTTTCTCATAATTTTTAAGTGAGCAAGTAGAAACTTGCACATTACTTAATCAACATTTTATTTCGCTCATAAAGCTTCCTCTATGAGGAAGCCAAATTAATAAATATTTAATAATAATTATATATCAAAGAAAAAATTTGGCTTCTTCATAGAGGAAGCTTTATGAGCGAAATAAAATGTTGATTAAGTAATGTGCAAGTTTCTACTTGCTCACTTAAAAATTATGAGAAAGCAATGTGCAAGTTTCTACTGGCTCACTTAAAAACTATGAGAAAGCAATGTGCAAGTTTCTACTGGCTCACTTAAAAACTTATGAGAAAGCAATGTGCAAGTTTCTACTGGCTCACTTAAAAACTATGAGAAAACAATGTTCAAGTTTCTACTTGCTCACTTTTTTTCTCTGTTTCAGGTTCGCCTCGGATGCCGGATGGACCCCGCTGCCCACTGGATTGCCGCCGTCGCTGGATCGCCGCCGCCTCTGGAAACGCCGTCGCCGCTGGATCGTCGGACCATCGCTGGACAGGGATTTTACGGACCCCGTGTCAACCAATTCAATTTCAGGGAAGTATTTCACAGGAAAATATCTTTCTATTCACAGACACTTTGCTCTGCTTTTAACACTGAATTTATTTCTATTTCAAATTACACGATATGGATACGCGTTAGCGCTCACAAAATGGCCGCCCGTTGCCACGTAGGCTGGCCGGATATACGCGCAGGCTTTTAGTCGTACGCTGGAATGTTATTAATTATAAATGTGATTATAACTCGTGGTTCGTCGCAACTCGCTAACGCTATTTTAGGTAAATATGCGGAATAGTGGCCTCCTCACCGATTTCGTTGAACTTAGGCTTAATTGACGCGTTTTTGCGTGAAACGAAAGAATCTGGCAGAAAAAAGTGTCGCTCTGCCCCGCGAATCGAGATGTTAACAGTTAAAGTTGACGACTGTCAGGTTATGAAACCTATCATACCGACGCGATGTAGCGACTGATAGGGACCACGAACATGCCCTGCGGCCGCATGCGCATGCTCCGTGGCCGCACGCGCATGCAAAAGTGCGCGAATTTAAAACCTATGTATACTTATAATGCATATCGCTTGATTTTCGATGATGAATATGTCGCAGTCACATGGTGTACGCACACACACACACGCGGGGGGGGGGTGCAAGGGTGGGCTTTCGGCCCCCCCCTACGCACCCCCTCCGCCGCTAGGCAGGGTGGACCTCGCTTTACAAGTATGTGCTTTGTAAGTTGAAGCACATACAAAGTGTCACGTCTGAAGCGCGATTAATTATGACTCGACCGCTTCGGGTAACAATTGTTTTCGCGCTGCTGCCAATTTCTTTATATAGCGTGAGATGCTCTCCTTTGAGTTTCGGGTCAGTCTGCCTTTCACCGACTTTACCCGGGATGGCGAGAGCTATTGTTCAGTAAAGGGATATTTTAAAACAAGGACCTTAATATTGTCGAATGATTTATTCTTTCTTCAAACATTTTTTCTATATTATATTCGCATACTAGATTTTCCAAATATTCTATGCTTATGTTACTTAATTCTTTGTTTAAGAAACTTAACAGAATCTCTAGAATCTCGGTAGATTCCGTTGTTAATAATATTTCCTTCATAGAGAAAATTTATAGTGACAGGAAATGATGTAGCAATGAAATGTTGTTGCTTAAGAGAGACTGTCCCAAGATATTAAAAGTTATAGATATTATAATAGCATAGTTTATTGAATGTATCAAAGATTTCCAAAAGAAAAATATCTGGGGACGGTCGTACAGTGAATTTAGTTAGTTAGGCAACGGTACTCACGATTACAATGTGTATACGGGACTGGTTAATTAAGGCGGTCAGGCCTGGTAGGATGTTTCTGACCCTTTCGTACTTTCGGCGTGGATTGGAGTACTTTGGCCGTGGAGTGGAATCGAGATAACGTATGATCGCGCACCAATTAAATGTTTTGAAAAATGAACGTAGGACCGTGCTCTGACTGATTGAAAGAACGAATGAATGTTCGACTCTCTGACCGAGGGTTTTTATACTTGATGCGACAATGGTCTAATATGGGGTTCGGTAATTATCTCATAGAGTTGGTGTGGATTATGATAAGTCGCACATTCGTTTTACATCCCAATCTATTGCTATTCGGAGTATCGTTTCTTAATCTTAATCCGTTTCTTATTCTTAAGTCCGAGATCGCGGCGGAAGCGAAGGGTTTGCGCGGGACAGCTGTACGACAGGGCACAAGACACTGCGTAGAGTTTAGTAAGAATTTTAATCCATTGATATGCAGAGTGTAATAGCTAGTTGTAGTGTTAATAGCCATGTTTTAAGAAAGCCTTCCGGTGGCGTGCGTTAGGAAGCGTGTCGTGAAATAAGCAGATATCGATACGAAAATAGAATGTTCGGCAAGCGTTTCAAAGCATTAACATTAATGAAGCATTAGGTCTTTGGAACAGGGTATCGAATTATAATATGTAGCTGCAACGGCTACTAGTAACCCAAATAATAAAAAATATATAAAGACGTATTGAAAGTGTATATATATTTCAAACTGCGTGACTAAGAGTTACTCAAAAATTAATTATTTCTTTGGTTTCTTTTAATTTTATGGCTTCTATATATTTTTTATAATCTTACCTGATGATTAACAATATAGCGATATAATAAATCGTAACTTATATAACTTATCGTGCGCGCAAGCGATAAAATTTATGTGCAATAAAAATATGTATGAGTAAGAAAAATTATAGGACGTCGGGACGTCACAAAACGCCATACTTATAAAGCGCGTCCACTAACCTATAGGTTAGTGGCGCGCTTTATAAGTATGCGTTTTGTAAGTTGAAGCACATACAAAGCACATACTTGAGCGCGTCACTAACCTATAGGTTAGTGACGCGCTTTACAAAGCACATACAAAGCACACACTTGTAAAACGCGTCACTAACCTATAGGTTAGTGACGCGCTCAAGTATGTGCTTTATATGTGCTTCAACTTATAAAGCGCATACTTGTAAAGCGAGGTTCACCCTGCCTAGCGGTGGAGGGGGTGCGTAGGGGGGGCCGAAAGCCCACCCTTGCACCCCCCGCGTGTGTGTGTGTGCGTACACCATGTGACTGCGACATATTTCCTATAGGTTAGTGGCGCGCTTTATAAGTATGCGCTTTGTAAGTTGAAGAACATACAAAGCACATTCTTGTAAAGCGCGTCACTAACCTATGCTAAGTTGTAAAGCGAGGTCCACCCTGTCTACCGGCGGAGGGGGTGCTTGCACCCTCCTCCCTGCGTTTGTGTGTGTACACCATGTGGCTGCGACATATTTATCATCGAAAGTCAAGCGATACGCATTATAAGTATACATAGGTTTTCAATTCGCGCACTTTTGCATACGCGTGCGGCTACGGAGCATGCGCATGTGGCCGCAGGGCATGTTTGTGGTCGCTACCAGTCGCTACATCGCGTCGGTATGACAGGTTTCATAACCTGATAGTCGTCTACTTTAACTGTTAATATCTCGCTTCGCGGGGCAGAGCAACACTTTTTTCTGCCACATTCTTTCGTTTCACGCAAAAACGCGTCAATTAAGCCTAAGTTCAACGAAATCGGTGAGGAGGCCACTATTCTGCATATTTACCCAAAATTATAGTACTTTATTATATTTCGAGGTCTAGCAGCGCCAAGTTTTTTTTACAAGAAAAATGTATTAATTTTAATAAAACATGTTTATTTTGTACTGTTATACCTCTGTCTGTAATTGTTTGTGATTAATTCTTTTATTTTATAAAAAAATACATATTGTTTAAGTACCTTGTATTCCCTTGTTGGATTTAAAAACTTTTAATTTTATAAGTGTTATATCCACTAAAAAATAAAAATATAAACTTTGTATTTAAATATCTTATATTCCCTTGCTGGGGGGAAGGGGGGGATTTAAATAAAAGATTTTAATCTTATAAAATTGTTATTATACATTCTTTTTCTAATTGACACAATGTAAAGATTTTTTATCAAAGTAGTGCAACAATTATTTTTTGAGACAATATATATATATATACAATATATTCTTTCTTTGTAATTGGCGCAATTTGAAGATATCATTTCTTTTTTTTTAATAGATAATTACTTGGATTGAATAAAAGGTAACACAATTTTGTGATGTGTTATTTGGGTTGTAATATTTTTTAAAAATAAAGATATAACTTGGATTTTTTCGAGGTACAAATATATTACTTCGACTTTTTCGAGGTAAAGATATTACTTCGATTTTTTCGAGGTTATATATTACTTCGATTTTTTCGAGGTAAAGATATTACTTGGATTTTTTCGAGGTAAAAATGTATTCGATTTTTTCGAGGTAAAGATATTACTTGGATTTTTTCGAGGTACAAATATATTACTTCGATTTTTTCGAGGTAAAGATATTACTTCGATTTTTTCGAGGTACACCCCGCGTGCTTGGCGTCTTTTTTTGTACCTTTTTGTAAAAGGTAATTTTGTACGGATATCATGCCTTTTTGTTTTGTAATATTACGCATCTTATATGAACAGTATATCTTATAAACAGTCTGTACAAGATGTAAAGCTAAAAATGTTACAGACCACTATATTTGTAAGAAAACATCAATTTAATATTTTGCTTAGTTTTCTAGAAATAATAATCTATAATCCCTTTAGTTTTACATCCTGTATATATATTTTGCGACATAAGATATAATCGCAAAATGTAGCGTGATTAATGCTAATGCTATAAAATGGTAAAATCCCACCACCACCCCCTCTCCGTCTTTTATAATTGAAATGTAGTTATTGATATGTATATTAATAAAAAATGAGAAACATGTTTAATGCCTCATAGAAAATACATACCATTTTAGTTTTTTCGAGAGGTGCTAAGATAAATAATATTACCAGTTGGATTTTTTTTATTAATTATTAAAAAATTAAAGATATTACTTATGTTACGAGATACAAAAATAAATATTACGTATTACTTGGGTTTTATTTACTTTGTTGAGAAAGGTAATTTCGCCCAGATATCACGCATTTTTTAGTGATACGCATCTTATAAACAGTATGTGTAGGAAGGTAATAAAGGTGTTATAGACTATTATTTCTAAAGAAACAAAAATTTCATATTTTACTTAGTTTTAGAAAATAATAGTTTGTAACATCTTTAGTTTTACACCCTGTATATATTTTACTACATAAAATATATGATCGTAATGTAGTGTGATTAATGTTAATCTTCTTGGAACAATAAAATATTATGAAAGGGAAATACAATTTATTGATAGAAAATTAATTATGTTGCATTTAGTAAAAACAATAACTTATATGTAATAAAATACAAAGTGTGTGGTTTCGAGTATTATGTAAAAATAAAATGTGCATCTATATTTCATAATACTGTTTATATATATTATTTCTTACCAACTTTTTCTAAAAATAATATATAAATATTTTTTGAACCATTAGGCCATCGTGCTTTTTTTACAATTTTTACATTATCATCAACTGCAACATCATTAAATGCAAACCAAAATCTGTCTGGTCTAGACATACTTGTAAAACAACCTTGTTCAATAGATTCACCATGATGAAATATAGCATTCATTACTTTATACTGCTGTTTAGCTATCGATACTGTAGTTGTTGGTATGGCAGTTAAATTAAACGTCTGTGGTATTTTCACTACTTTATTATCCTGTGATGAGAACAAAATTAAATGAATGATAACTATTTCCTTGGTCGACGTTAATTCATTTTTAAATATTATATCATTTCCTGCACACTGTTCGCATGTTTTATCATGTGATTGACACCAATGTGAAAATGTAATCTTTAATAAATCATTAAGATTATAACTTTTCTTCTTCAAATTGTTAATAGAAATTGGAACAACTATATTGTTATTAGTAGTAACTTTTGTATTATCACATGATTTGCACCGAGTGGTACAAGTGACTTGATGCTCTACCAGATTTCTTATATAATCATATTCTGTACAAATAGCAGTAAGAAATTCGAGAGCGTCTCTTTCTTTCGGTCCTTCACCATCACGACTCGTAAAACGCTCTCCTAGCTTTGTCCGTATTTTATCAGCATTCAAATTATCTATATCTAATCGTTGGTCATATTTATGCGCTAGTATACATAATTCATCCGTATCAACTTTAAGCAACACTTTCCTGATAATACTTGACTGAAAGAAACATTGTAGTACTGAATTTGCGTAGCATGAAACTTTTTGCAAAGCAGGTATCTTCTTTTCAACAAATTTTTGCAAATCAGTACTCTGTCCAGCTTGTTGATCTGACTCTTGAACAAAACTGATTATTTTCGACAATGTCCACGGAACATCTTTTACTTTTCGGAAACGTTTTTTTGAAATAGTAATCGTTTGTGCTTGTGGCAGAAATTTTTCTTTTAGCCGATTATATTCGTTAATAGCTCTTTCACTTGCTGTTACAGATGAAGGATCAAAGTTAATTAAATGCAATCCATCCAGAGATGTTACTCGGGACAGCGCGACATATACCTGACCTAACTAAATACAGAATTACCTATATCCATAATAGCGTTTTGCAAGCTTAATCCTTGGCTTTTATGAACGGTTATGCCATAACTCGGAGTTATGGGAAATTGTTTTCTGATAACATATGCTGTATCGGATACATGCAATACTTGAAACTTGACACTTACTCTTTCAATAAAATACTCCAAACCAGACGGTAAAAGAAGCTTAATCTTTTCTACATAAGCAGTAGATGTATCCTGCACAACAGAAATAACTGTACCAATTGTACCATTTACGAGGCCCAAACTGGCATCAATATTGCGTCTTATCATAACTTTCGCTCCAATTTTAATTGCAATTTGCTTTGAAAGCCCAGCTGTTGTAGTATTATCATCCTCATTATCCGTCAATTTCTTTGCCACTCTTTCTCTGACAGATTTATTTCTACATTCCAATGTATCTTCAGCAATTAATAATATTTCTCTTGAAGCAATACGACTTAACATTGCAGTGTTAAGAACATCGCACATATGACGAGTAGGCAGTAAACAAACGGTATCAGACGGCAAATTATCAATATAATCACACAATTCGTATAATCTTGTTTTGAAAGACTCGCCTTTGAAAGATATTTTTCTTTTCTCAAGAATCTCAGAATCAGATTTTGTCAATAAACCAATACGAACTCTCGAGAGTAATTCACGATAAGATCCGTCTCCTTGCTGGCGCATGTTAATCGTCAATTCATCATATTCAAATTCGTCCCACAAAATGTTCTTTGTAGTCCCCATACTGCCAATATATTTACCAAGTTTTTTGTTCGATAATGGAACAAAGACAAAATCTTCACGTACAGGAGGTAATTAAAGCAGATCTCCAAATAAAAGAATATGCTTTCGACCAAACGAAGCCTCGTCAAAGGTGTCAAATATTTCACATAGACGCAAGTTTATATACATCAAAGTTAAATTAGATATCATTGACCATCAATTATAATAAGAATAACATCTTTGAGATCTGCCCGTAAAACTTTCAAAACGTGTGGAGCTAATTGTTTATACTTAGGAGTCTGACCATGTTCAACAGGTAACTGCAGCAATCTATGAACTGTCAAACCATTGATATTAAACGCTGCTATAACAGTAGGTGCTGCTACAGCAGTATTCTTGTTGCGATTTTGTTTTATCCAGCATACAATCGTTTTAATTAAGAAACTTTTACCAGTACCTCCTTCTCCACTAACGTATAATCGTAATGGTTTATAATTATCCGACGATATTATGGTGTTGTCGATATCCGACGATGTTATGGCGTTGATGACTCTATCAAATACTCTTTTTTGATCTGCGTTCAGCTTTGAAATCATTTCAGATACATCGATTTCCTGATCTAATTTGTCACCAAGATCCTTAAAATCTTGCATCGCTTCACCAGCCTCAACATTTTGAACACCTATTAGATTATCAGGATTGTCTTGAGACTCATGCTGTTTTTCCAACTCATCTAAATGTTGTTGAACTAATTCCTGCGCAGTTTCAAATGCTTTTTGCAATTCCTCTAATTTTTCATGATACTGCAATGCTTTCTCAAGATGTAATTTTCCTTTGTGAAATGATTCTGCATAAGTGTCACATCCATCTTTAAGATCTTCTATTTTCCGCCACGGTTTAAACATGAGCAGTAATGAAAAGAAATAATTTTCCGGCTGCGTATTGACATTGTATCTATAGTGATCAATAAGATGTCCACGCTGTCGCCGTTTCAGATAATAACCATTTTTCATCTTATACTGTTCAATATTTTTACCTTTTGGTTTGATTTTCGAAATCTCATACCATTGTGCAAATTCATACAAAGACATGGATTCCAATTCTTCCGGTCTCTGTGGATAATGATTGTGGCCGCTTGCCACTATCGTTCGGGCGTCGCGTGCCCTCCGCAGGGTAGGAGACGCCGCAGCGTGTGTAGGAGCGTCGAGTGAGCTTGAGGCACTGTATATAATAAATAAATAATTTATTTATTGTATCTATATACACGTGTTGCAATGTCAGTGTGCTGAAGGCGGCCCTGAAAAGGGCCGATTGGGTTCTTCTTGTGCGGTGGCCCTGAAAAGGTCCGATTGTTCTTCGCGCTACTGCGCTATGCGCTCGCGCCAGATGATGGCGGGAAGCGTCTGTGTACGCCGCCAGAGGCCGGACTTCCGCCAGGCAGGAGGTGTCCCGGGTGGTGTGTAGGACTGCTCAGGCTCCTCTGTCTGCGTGCCTTGTGACACGAGCGGTGGAGGCTCGTCGGCCTGAAGCTCCTGCGACGATGTTACCTTCCACTCCTGGTCGGTCTGCACTTCTCTTGAGTTGTGGCGTGGCTGATGTTGAACGCCTCGATGGACTCTGGCCACAGAGGTAGTCTGCGTCCCCTGGTGAGTTCCCTCCACAGGTGATGGTGGCAGAGGTGTTAGTAGAGAGGGCCGCGTCTTCTCCGCTGGTGACAGCGGTAGCGGCGACAGGAGTGAAGGCACGTCCCAGGATAGCCGAGGTGAGGTGTAGCGCCGAACTCTCACGTCCTACGTGAGAATCACCTGCCGTGGAGGACGAGTCCGTCGTACCGGCGAGAGGTCGAGCGGGATGAGCTGCCACGGTCTGCCTGGGCGATGGTCCAGGGGCCGCTGAGAAGATCTCGGTGTCGGCAATTGGCGTGACGCAGCTCGTCTCGGCGGTGGTCGTAGCTTCTTCGGCGGCAAGACGACGGCAAAGTTACAAATGCAAAACCCCTTCTTCTACTATCAGGCAATGAGCTTGGATAGCAGTCGAAAGCTGTCTAGGCCCTCGCCGCACGGCCTTATATATCCTTCGTGGTTGGAATTTAAATGCGAGTTAATATGCCATCTGTTGACGGCACTCTCGTTCAGATTCGCGGGCCGCACGTCGGGCCCACGCGCGTGGCGCGTGATCGGTGAGCGCGCGCGCGGCGCGCGTACCGCCGGGGCCGTTCCGCCGGCCCGGTGGTATGTGTACGGCCGGAGCCGTTACTCCGATTGCTCGGCAAATTGTGTGTGTGGTCGGAAGACCGCCACAATGATCATCTATTATAGATGGACAAAATATATCTGTAGAATCTCCGTCAAGAGCTTCAATTTCCTTATAGCCTTTCACTTTTCTGTGTCGTATCTGATTAACATTTAACCATCTAATAGTCGTATTTTGATCAGTCCCATATAAAGGAATACCTAGCAATCTATCAGCACTTTCAAGAGCTCCACATTCCCTATTACTAATGCCTCGCACAGCATATTTCCAAATTTTTCTATGCAATGATTCCTTTTTCTCATTTTTACTATCAAGGATAGCATCAGATATTTCACTTTTCGCTGCTTTATTTATGTACTTAGTAATATACCAAGTAAGCAACGTGGATTTTTTACCAATATATTGTATATCGACATTTCCTTCCACTGCAGTAAGAAGGACAGTATTATAATCATTTATGTTTGTCTCAGCATCTGTTCGAGGAAGATCATAAAGCCTACTTTTATTTTTCAATCATTTTCTACCTGCTATCGAACTCACGACATCTCTGATAATCAACGTATCCGTGACAGGACAAGGAAATCCGAAACGACATACACGAGTCGTTTTACGTCCTACTTTTTTAGAACGAAGACAATAATCGTTATGTTTGTGTCGTTGATGCGTATTGACTCGCCTGTATAATAATGGTGAAATCTTTGGATCCGGCATTTTACATGTTATATGTTGCAAAATAAATTTAGAAACCTCTTCAACGGAGGATTCACCGATAATTAACGCACCTTTAATCCAAACTAATAAATGAAAATGTTGTAGACCTCTACCTTGGTATTTTCGTCGCCAAAAGTGATGTGTTACTTCTCCGATCGGGTGATCTTTGGAACAAATAAAATCAAGGAATGCTTTGAATTTATTATCAAGAAACCTTGGCGTCGACACGGGATCTCTAGCAACTAGTACACTAATGGGCGTCGAATCGTCAGGCCATCCATTTACTTCACGAATATATGCACCTAAATCATCCATTAGCCACTCAGCAGGACTCCATGTTAGGAAAAAATGTCGCAGGTCCGTAATGTTGCGTCATACATCTTAAATTATTTCTTGGTCGATGCCAGTATTGTTCCGTATTTCTTAGAGTGGCAAATATTGTACTCAAGTTAGATTATAATGCATCTGTCTCCATTGCTTGTAAATATTCTGAAGCCGTATAACGATTAGTTATATTCAGTTTGTGAAAAATACCACGTTTCAATTGACGTATATTCAATTGATGCAACAAAAAAATAAGAATTGTATATTTAACCTGAATTGTAAATGTTTGGACATCAAACGACATTTAACAAATTCATGGTCGTGAAGTTTAACCTGTCTAGTTTGGTGTTCTCCATTAACACCAAGAGGATATAAATCTGGAAAACATAATAGATCTAACAATTTCTCACGATTGTCCAAAGGCAAATCGTCAATTTTTAACATTTGATATAAGGCGGTATCACTTTTACATTCTTTTTTTTCATATAAGGATAAATAGTATATTGCTCGTAATAATTATTATTTTCGTCAAGAACCTGAGTTATCATTGCCTTACGCTGATTATTTAAAGTAGCGTCTACGTTGTTTTCTGTTTCTTGC
The DNA here is from genome assembly GCA_030770355.1 of Harpagoxenus sublaevis. Taxonomy (NCBI): domain Eukaryota; kingdom Metazoa; phylum Arthropoda; class Insecta; order Hymenoptera; family Formicidae; genus Harpagoxenus; species Harpagoxenus sublaevis. The sequence goes on from JASTWR010000441.1 coordinate 81,387, forward strand.
ATTGGACTTTTTGGACTCGATTCGTGTTCGTCATCCGAATCAGATTTACTACCATTTTCATCTGTCTTCTGTATTTCATACTCTGGATTTTTTAATAATGTATGTAAAGAAAAATTATTATAAGTATCTGGTAATACAATGTGAGAATATAAAGGATTATGTTCTTTTAACCACACTAAAGCGTCAAAAACCTTCTTAACGTCTACCATTTGTTCCCAGATAATTTTTGATTTTGTCGGAACATTTCTAACACGTACAAAGTACAGTTCATGATTGGTATTAATTGGATCCTTATCAGAACGTATTTTGTTCAATGTCTCTTGCAAAGGTAACGGTAAATGAAACGTTCTACATTTTACTTTTTGTACTATTTGTCTGTGAGGAAATTTTTTCTTACTAACAGGTTTCATTGAAACAACAGTTTGAAAAGCTTTAGCTCTTGGTATAACAATTTTTTCAAACTCGTTAAGACATGATATTATTTCGGGTGGATCATGTACAAATAGATCATTTAAAACGCAATACGCAGGCATTAATCTCCGTCACGGAATTTTTTGTCACAGTAACGACATATGTATTGCGGGATAATATTATGCTTTTCTAAATACGCCATTAAATCTCTCCAAATTGGAATACCTATTTGTGCTTTAAGCTTATTAAATTCGAAGACACTTCTTTTATAACACAGTCTCTCACATGATGCACAAACATACCGAGGTGTGTCCATGGAGCGTTTAGCAAAAGCCTTTGTTTCGTGCTCGGCCGAGGTAACCTCGGGACACGAATTTGAATGCCGGGACCACCCTGACAAGGGCGCGAGGCAAGGTCCGAGAGGATTCGCGAGGAGGGGAGAGAGATGACACGCGCACTTTTGGTTTTTATTCACGAGCACAATTTATTCACACGAAAGTTTACAACTTGTTTCGCACTCGCGCGACCGAGCGGGCTGAGCATCTGCGGAGATGTCGGAACGGAAATCTTGCGTCACTCTTATTCTCTGCGATGGCTCGCGAAACAGAGATCTTGAAGAGCGCTTGGTTACCGCCCTCGAGATCGGAGATCTTGAACGCGACCGACGGATATCTTGCTCGCGACGCAGATGAGCGACCGCGAACGCGATGACTCGCGAAGATGCTCAGGCGCCCTTATAGTCACTCGGAACGCGATAGCGGGCACGAGTTTTACATGAAACGTAACTTAAATGTACGAGACACGGTAATTCCGCAATAACGATGAGAACGGCGCGGCACGACAAGATGGCCGCGAGCGGGCTCGATATCGGGATCGATCGCCCGCTTCGCTTGAACAGATAAATGCTCCTCGGAGCTTTCGCAAGTTTATCGCAACAATCGGAAAGATGCACTCGCGAAAAACCGGGTTGAATTGTGTGACAGTATCGACGTCGACACGGTTCTTTCTCGAAAGATCACGTTACCGCGCACGGTGTAAATGCGTGATCCGTCACAATGATTCGCCACTTCGAATCTCTGGCGAACGGAAAACTCGGAAATGATACGTTTCGCGCGACGACCAATCGAGCGGGTGCAGATCGCGACGAAACTTGTGTGCACGAGGCGACCCTTTGCTCGGGTGCTCGATGCGTAACCAATTTCCCGGAATTCGCGCGATGACCAATCGACCGGGTGCTAACGCGACGAATACCGGCTCACTCTTCCCTTCTCGTGAACGGAAAAGCGATATGGGATGTTTCACGCGGCAACCAATCGAGCGGGTGCGGCTCGCGATGAAACTTAACGAACGCCGCGCAATTACTTTCGAGAACACTCCCGGTATTATAATTGCCGCGAACGGCCGGCTCAACTTTTCTCTTAGAGAGACCGAACAGAAGAGAGCGCGGATCGATCACGATCGTCCTTCGTCCCGATAGGAGACCCTCGACGGGGGTTGTTGAACTCGCGAAGGACGAATCATCATCGATCCACGATGTAACGCATTGCGCGGTATACATAAATTAGGAAACGCGTGCGCGGTTTGCAACCGCGAGGTCGGAATAATAGGCGCGACAACCGGGTGATTCCGGGCGAGCTCGGGTCGAGCCCGAGGGTTGTTTGTGCTCGCGCCAGGGCCGTTTGCTGTCGCTACAGCGCCCATTATCCGACTTTATCGAATTTTATCCAATCCTAAACAGCCTTAAATGCATTTTTATAGCGAGACATGATTTCATCATCACTCAAAGTAGTACAATTCTGCTGATGTTTGTACATATTTGCTTGTTGTTGTGCCAAAGTTATAATTTCGTTTAATGTGTCCAAATCAGCAGAAGTTAAAGCCTTCTCCAGATTTAACATCTTGTTATGTAATCTTGTCATTTGATAAACTAAACGTTTAATAAATCTCACCGTTGGAAAATGAGGTGATAATAATAGAACAGGAAGAAATGTCGCTTCGCAAGTTGTATCATCAATGTAACAAGCATGTGTGTGACCTTGTCTATTCGGATCCTTTATTGTACATGTATGAATATTTTGTAACAATTGTGGTATTTTCTTTAAAGTACATGTACTTATCGTTTTAAGGAATTGTCCATAACGATCGATTAAAAACGGATCAATTTTACACAAAGCATTGCATGACCATGACTTTTTTGCTCGAGCCTGCTGCAAAGGTAATACATTCATAAGTGTACCTTTCTCGTTCATCACCAAAAGTTGTGATGAAGTAATGTTACGATATGTATCGATAAAGTAATTTTCGGACGAAGCTGTATGTCGCGATATGCCACATAATGCACATTTTTTATCGTCAATTGTAGAGCATTCAGCGACAAGAGTCAAGCATACTTGTGATTTCTTTTTTAAGTACAGCTAATACTTTAGAAATATCGCGGACAAAACTGTCTCGAATACGCATACACCAACGTACGATTCTTTCTGCTTCTAATCGTCTTTCAGTAGAATTTTTAATATCAAGTTTCTTTTCAATGTTTTCAATTGCCACAGGATTAAGAAATTGTATATAATTTCGTGACCAAAACTTTTGATATTTTCTAGTGATATTTTTAGCAATATCGCGATTTTTGTTTGAAGGTACGGATGAAGAAATCTTTCTTTCATAATATCGTTTATTATTAAGCCATTTACGAACAGAATATTTTTTTTGTCTATCTCGTTCTTGCTGAGAATGTATAAGATAACGTTTTCGCTTATTAAGGCGTTTATTTAATAAGTTATTTTTATATTGACGCTGTTGTTTAGCACGATTATTTTCCAGATTTGTATTATATCGATCCCGCCGTTTAGCAGCACACTTTGCAGCGCAATTTTCTAAATTCTGTTCCTCTGCACGACGTTTTTTAGCGCAATCTCTTTGAAAATGTCTGCTCATACGTTCAGCAGTCGCTTTAGCCTCTCTATCTCTTATTACTGCTAATGGAAGTACTTTTTGAGGATTAGCACATTGCGAATCCTGAGGAAAATGTTCAATAGCATTATTTTCCAACATTTGTACCAAATGTGAACGCATTAACCTTTGTTCATACTTTACTTTGTCAGGTTTAATATTGAATAACAATGAAGTCGCAAAAGCAATAACACCACAATCGTCAGTGTTCGGTTGATGTTGCACAGTAGGAAATTTGACAGGCTGTTTCTTAAAGTCGTGTGTTGGAAATAATCCTTTCAAGAATTGCTCATGATGTTCGTGCAATGTTTTTCTATTCCGTGAATCATAGATATATATATTTTTTGTATCGTAATAGCTGCATACCCAATGTCCATCTGGATTTGATGCAGCTGTCTTTACTGAACCTTCCGAACTGTGCAATATTTGTACATGTTTTTTACCTTGTGTTACAGATGGAATAAGTTCAGGCAATTGTAATAGACATGTATCGGCAGGTGTATAATTTGAACAATTTCGCAAAAGTCGATGGAAAAGGTCTATATGCACATCCCAAAGCCATTCGCCTCGAGTAATTAAATCTTTTTCTTTAGGGTATAAAGTAATAATATGCACAGACATGTTACTTCTTAAAAATAAGATGTTTTTCTATAAATTGGTATCTTACACTATGTTTATAAATGTAAAAGTAAATTTTTTACAAATTAACTGCTAATGCAGTTGTTTTAAAAATATAGCCGTATAAACAGTCAAAATTTAGCGCTAATAGCAGCCAATGTTTGCCAGCGCTTATGGCAGCCGTTATACAGCGCCAAAGAGCAGCCGGATGATATATATATATATAATATATATATCATTACAAATGAAATAATATATATATATATATTTTTTCTCAGAAGACCTGCAAAGGAAAAAATATATTTACATAATACAATTTAATGTAATAGGGCGGTATTCATAGTCGGATCTTATTTTAAGATCGTCTTAACCCGTTAACTGCTTTAACTGCTTTAGACGAGAATACTCACGCGACGATATCGCCCGTCAAACGCTTTGGACGAGAATACTCGTGCGACGCTATTGCCCATCAAATGCTTTGGAGTTAACTTGGGCCGCAAGTTTTTTAAGCAAACTTGTGTTGTTCCATGCTTTCGAATTTAACATAGAAATACAATTTAAATAAATTAGTATTTTTTCTTTTGCATTTTTTCTTTTGCATTTTTTCTTTTTACTTTTCTTTTTATCTAAAATATTAATACAAAATAAAAAATTAGTTGCTGTTGATTAAACAATCTTGATTTTTAGACATATTTGTAGTCAAATTATGAAGGTTTACTTCACAAACTTGCGGCCCAAGTTAACTCCAAAGCGTCTGACGGGCGATATCGTCGCGCCAGTATTCTCGTCCAAAACAATTAATGGGTTAAGTATTGTTTTAAAATGCTAATACGGCTTTGTGATTGATTTAAAACGTTTTAAGGTTGTACTTAAGACGGTCTTAAAAATAACATCCGACTATGAACATCAGCCCTAAAATGCATAAAGAGTGTAGAGATGCACGCATCACGACAAGAAAAGTATTGGTACTAAAATAATGCTAAAATTATATATTTTTAAAATATACAAATACAGAATATGGTACTCATTATTTAACTTAATAAAATGTATAGTGTGGCGGTGCTAGCATCACGACAAAAGTAAAGTACATTGAAAAAATTGGTTGCTGAGACAATTTTGGTACTAAAATAATGCTATAATAATATTCCTTTAAAATATATAAATACAAAATTATTTAATATCATCTTCCTTTTTAAACGACGAATTTAAATTTTATCTTAATTGTATAGATATTCATTGTAAAGCCTACGGCGCACGATACGATTTTTCTTACTAGATATGCGAGTGATTTTGCTAGTAGTCATACGCAATTTCAAATATTGCGTGCCGTTTTACTAGTTTTGGCTTCACACGTTCAGATTAATATTTTGTGTGCAGCACATACAGCAGCACGCAGCACACAACATTTCAAGTTGCATAACCAGTATGACTAACCTATGTGAACCTGGCACCCAACTTTCAAAAAATTAGCATTTTGTTGTAGTTGCTCCGTTTAAAACTTATATATTTTCAATGAGATATCTCCAATCCGCTTGCGCAGCATTTTTTAGAATCGCTTGTAATTGTTTGTAGTGCTTTCCTTTTTGTTTGTAGTCGAAGAGGTTAAAAGTTATAATATTTTTGCAAATGTAAACTTTTCCGTTTTAAGGTATCTTTACTATTGACACTTTACTATTATGCAATTGTTGAAATAATTGTATCTCGTGAACAATGTAACTAAAAACGAAAGTAAAATTACTACAAAAAAGTAAACTACAAACGATTCCACATCGAGTACCGCAATCAGTTTTAAGATCAATGCAATTACAAACGAAAGGAAAATCACTACAATCAACTACAAACGATTCCACGTCGAGTCCCGCAATCAGTTTTAAGGTATCTTAAAAATTGGCAAAATCATACTTTTTGTTTATTGCAAAAATATCATAACTTTTGATCAGTGCAACAACAAACAAAAAGAAAATCACTACAATCAACTACAAACGATTCTAAAGAAGACCGCCCAAGCGAATTTAACAATATCTCAATGTCAAATGCGTTATTTTTTTTAAAAATTTGTATAATATATTATTAATGGATTAAACCACAAACAGGATGATTTCAAACAACTCTATTGTCCCACAAATGTCAAATCCCTGGCCGGTATTTATAGTCGGATCTTATTTCAAGACCGTCTTAAGTAATGTCTTAAGACGCTAATACGGCTCTGTGATTGATTCATGACATCTTAAGATTGTACTTAAGACGGTCTTAAATATAACATCAGACTATGAATACCGGCCCCTGACTGAATTCTAAAACAATTTTTCCTGTACCAAAATTTTCTCCAAAGCTTAGGGTTGCGTTCCGATATTCACTGCGAATACTGAAAAAACAGTATTAATATAATAAGAAAGTGTGCAAATTAGAAACTTGCACATTGCTTCCTCATTATTTTTTTCGTTCATAAAGTTTAATTTATTAATTAATCTATGAGGAATTTGCCAATTTATATAACAATGATGAAAATGATGAAGCAATCTGCAAGTTTCTAATTTGCATATTTTTTTTATATTGGTAATTTTTTCTATTTTCACTATATTCTTTATGAGATAATATTCTTTATGCAATAAAAAAATTATGAAGCAATGAAGCAAGTTTCTAATTTGCACTTTTTTTTTATATTAGCAATTTTTTCTATTTTTACTATATTCTTTAGTCTTTTCTATCCCTATTTCATATATAATTCTTAAAGATTGTGTTGATTAGTTTTTGATTTCCAAACATTTGAAATGTCCGAAAATTTGTACATACATAGAAGCCTTATAAAGCTGGGCCTAATCAACCAAATTGTAAAGAATTAGGGGAAAATAGGGCAGGAGTTAAGACACGGGGCACGTTGAAATACTGCTGGTCAGAGGAAAAGGGAGTTCTTTTTAGATAGGTTGCACTATCATCACTCTATGCCTTGTTTATCCAGGAGGTAATATAACTTTAGTTTTTACAGTCAGATTGTATTGTTTTGTTGTGAGCGAAAAAGTGTTTTTGAGTATTAAAAGTAATTTTAGTTTTTTAAGGTGAACTGAGTTAATTAATTTATTATAATCATAGAAATTTTAGATTTATTACTGACTGATAGCCTATATAGCTGTGTTTAATTTGTGTTTTTGCACAGTAATCAATTTAGTTCGGGTTAGCTTTGAAAACTGCTATTAGAGTACCTTGAGACAAATAACTATAAAACAGGGTGAGACGCAAAACTTCTTGGGGCAAGACGAGATATCTTTAAAAATAACCATTTTAAAAAGTTAGGTATCTTGTTTTAGATTTGTTGCTTATTAAATATAGTCAGACAACGATAAAAACCCAATAAAGGTTGTTTTGTTCTTTAAATTTTTTTATGTTATGGCTTTTTTACGTTCTAATATTGTTCCTATTTAATATACATATATACAAGGTGTCCCATTTTAAATGCCGCAGGAAAATCTAGAAAAATATGGAAGATAATAAAATTCCATAGTTTGATAGGGGCTACATGATGAAAATATGGACTTGACCTTGAGTAATCTTTTCAAGGCCAGGTCAATGTGATCGTTGTTTCCTTAAATGAAACCCCCCATTTTATATTACATATTCTTGTAGCCCTTATCGAGACGTTTTCAAATCACTATAATAAAGCTCTTTCGTTGAGAATTTCTTAAAATATTTCAAATTTTGTCATGATATTTTTAATACAAAATATAAAATATCTCGTAAAGAATTTACTTTTCGATGACTTTACCTTCATACTTTTATACGTAAAATAATGGAAGGAATAGATTGTTGTAAAAAAATCAGAAAAAATGAAAGTGTAAAAATAAATATTATTATTCGATTTCTTTCATTATTCTACGTATAAAAGTATGAAGATCATAGAAAAGTGAATACTTCGCAAGATATTTCATATTTTGTATTAAAAATATCATAATAAAATTTAAAATATCTCAGGAAATTCTCAACGAAAAAAAGCTTTATTATAGTGTATTGAAAACGTTTCGACAAGGGCTACAAGAAATTAGGGGTTCTATTTAAAAAAACATCGATCATATTGACTTTGAAAAGGTCACTCAAAATCAAGTCCACCATTTTCATCACGGCCCCCATCAAAACATGCAACTTTTGTCTGAAATATCTTTTCGTATTTTCCATTCTTTCAGAGATATTTGCCTATGACATTTAAAATGGGACACCCTGTATGTCATATAACGTTCTAATATTGTTCCTATCTAATATATATATTTGTGTTATTATATATATATATACAGGGTGTATCATTTTAAGTGATTCAGCTGAATAACATGAAAAATTGCAATGTAATCAAAAAATGTTTTAGACAAAAGTCGTATGGTTTCAAGGGGGACATAAGATGGTGGCAATGATTTGACCTTGGATGGTCGTTTGAAGCTCACGTGAATGTTACCTCCAATTTCTTACATGCAACCCCCTATATTGTAGTATATCGTTTGAAAGGGCATAAAATAAGAAAATTTTTGGCGCTAACCAGAGGTTAATACGTTGACCCGTTCGGGAGTTATTTAAGGTCAAAATTGACTTTTTCCAACTTTGACCTTAAATAACTCCCGAACGGATTAACGTATCGACCTCTGGTTTGCGCAAAAATTTTTCTTATTTTATGCCCTTTTAAACGGTATACTGCAATATAAGAGTTTTACTTAAAATTTTTTAGTGTCCCAGGGGGCTCTAACTTAAAAATTTGAAATGGAACTCCCCATATTGTAGTTTACCGTTTGAAAGGGCATAAAATAAGAAAAATTTTGGCGCAAACCAGAGGTCGATACGTTAATCCGTTCGGGAGTTATTTAAGATCAAAGTTGGAAAAAGTCAATTTTTGACCTTAAATAACTCCCGAACGGGTCAACGTATTAACCTCTGGTTAGCGCCAAAAATTTTCTTATTTTATGCCCTTTCAAACGATATACTACAATATAGGGGGTTGCATGTAAGAAATTGGAGGTAGCGTTCACGTTAGCTTCAAACGACCATCCAAGGTCAAATCATTGCCACCATCTTATGTCCCCCTTGAAACCATACGACTTTTGTCTAAAACATTTTTTGATTACATTGCAATTTTTCATGTTATTCAGCTGTCTAAGTTAAAATGGGACACCCTGTATATACGGGGTGTTAGAAAAGTCTGGAAACGGTCAAATATCTCGAAAACAAGACATTTTAGGAAAAATGTTTCATACAGTAGTTGTAGGGTTTAAGAAGATCTGTTTACTGACTTTATCAGTTTGATCTTAAGTGGCGTCGTTTAGGTTGTAACCGGACACGTAGGGTCACGCGCGATACGACTCATTCATCAATATCTCCGAAAATGTTGAAAATTCGTGAAACACGGTCGCCACTCGATTTTACCCGTTAAATCGAGAAAGGTAAGTATACTACTAACCGTATCTGTCGACTAATTCCCCTTTTTCTCTTTTTTAGGTGTTCCGGACTGCTGCTGGCCGCACGGCGTATCGTCTCCTTCGTAGAAGCCGCTTACTACCAACGATGCTCTGGACCACACTGGATCGTCACGGATGTCTCACCATCAGGATCGTCGCAGAATTTCAGGTAAGTATCGTATATCGTATACGTATAACGTAATCAATGTGCATTTACTCGCACTTAATTTCCGCAGGAATATCGATAATCGAAGGATCTCCCGCTTGGAAGGTGACTCAGGAATGGTCACAGGATATCGTCGAATGATTTCAGACACTGAGGATATCACTTTGTATAACAATGTATTTATTCGATAAATTTGGAATAAATAGTCATTCAGTTCGATCAACGATGATTTACAGTCACTTATGGTGTATCACCGTTATCGTATATCACGATTCGCGTGTCGCGTGTAAAATTGACAATTTTCGAATAATCACGAAATTCTGTCCGCAACATGGGTGTCACCGGTCGTTGTGAGAATATATTATATTCCCCCGCGTGATTGTCCTTTGTTTCGTATACGGATGTCTATGTTCGCGCTATTCGTACAAGTCGCACGCACTTATCAACGATACGTGATTTTTCCGGATATCGCTCCGTACGCGGGCCTCGCCGGTGGTAATGAGATTCTATGTTCGAGAACGTTCGCGAATACTAGACAGTTACGCTTGATGTGTTGTCTCTTAGAGATCTCCCGGACGACTGCTCATGAGCGCTCGCTCGCTGCGTCGTAGATCCCCATCCTACGCAGTACCCCCACTCCTGGTATTGCGTCAGCCGTATCACGTGATCGTTGCCTGTTCGTGCCTGACAAACAAGTCTGACAAACACGCAGGAATGTCGTATGATCGTCTATTGTATCCTCGTAATGCTGGAAACTTATCTCTATTCTCTGGATATATATTTGAGAATTTCTATATGACATATTACATGCTTTTACATAAATTCACAGGTACGACGCAATTTCGTCATTTATGGATGTACAACGATCGCTTCTTATCACAGATGATCCTTATCGACTAATATCACGGGAAATAACGCGTTTTCCCGGCGATGACGTTCGTGCAGGAAGTTGGGCGCACAACGGTCAGATCTCAACGGCAACGCGATGTCTATGTTATTTAGTATCCCTTAAGGACCCTCCGAACATTTATTCCTACTTTCGAATTTTGTGCAGTGATCTTCCTGCACAATCGTCGGACTAGAACGGGACCTTGATGAACACGTTAGTTAGATTCTCGCGAATGCAATTATAACAGTCTTTTCCTCGGGGAAGGTCTGTGCAGTGACTTTGTTGCACGGGGTTCGTAGAACGACGGGAGTCGGTCCGCGGGCTTCCTCGGGACCTAGCGAAGTCATCCCTGTCGTTTGTCCCTGAAGAAGATGCTCGTGCAGGAGGTTGGCTGCACCCAGGTCGGATCAGGGTGAAACTCGGTGTGCACGCTAATCGGGACCTCGGTAGGCCATTGGCAATGGGCTTTTGCTCGCACGAGGTTTGTGCAAGGATCTGGTTGCACAGAGGTTAGGATTCTCGGAGATCGCTATGAACGTCTTATTCGACGTCCAGTGAACACGTCGGTAAGGTTCATTTACCCAGATTGTATCTGTGCAGCGTCCGCAGCTTGTCGCACGCGTCGGACTTTGTCGGAATCGTTATCACGGTGCCCGTTGACACGTAATCGGCCCATATCTACGCGACTATCAACGTATCGCGCCTTATCTGTCTCTACACGCGACAAAGGACATAATCGAGATACGCTTCCGCGTAATTAACGCTGAATCACGGGTTTTATCCCCTATACTATTATGTACAACGACAATAGAGCGAACAAAACAAAACAAAATTTATACTCGGGGGGAAAAAACCCAAAACCAAAACTATTAGATGAAATCTAATCGCGAGTTTATACGCGACCCTTAAAAGTAATAATCTTACTAGCTAGTATCAGTCTTCTGATAACGCGCTTAATATCTATGAATATATATCTATATGAATTGTCTAAGTGGCACGCAAAAAAGGAAAAGAACAAAATAAATATGAGTTTATCGGGCATTAAACGAAAGAAATTACGCGCAACATAAACTATAAATTGTCATATCGTGCCCGTTAATTCGATATACACAGCAATGCGCCGAGCGCCAATCGACTCACTCGGCCTCGCTGTCGGTGATCGGCTCCGTCGGCGGCACCGCTGCAGCTTCCGGCTGCAAGGTCAAGTCAGGGTCCCTTTGAATTTTTTAAATTGGACCCCCTATTTTTTATTGCATATTCTTGTAGCCTTTGTCGAGAAGTTTTCAAAACACTAACAAAATCTCTTGTTAAAAATGTCCCGAGATATTTCGAATTTTGTCATTAAATTTTTAATATGAAATATAAAATATCTTGTAAAGTATTCACTTTTCGTTGACTTTATCTTAATACTTTTATGCATGGCATAATGGAAAGAATCGATTGTTGTAAAAACAGAAAAAATATGTTAAAAATTTGATTGCATTTTGTACACATTTAATTTTACAAAATTGCAAATGTAAAAATTAATATTATTGTTTTATTTCTTTCATTATTCTACGTATAAAAGTATTAAGGTAAAGTCATCGAAAAGTGAATACTTTACGAGATATTTCATATTTTATATTAAAAATTTATTGACAAAATTTGAAATATCCCACGAAATTTTTAACGAAAGAAAGTTCTATTATAGTGTTTTAAAAACGTGTCGGCAAGAACTACAAGAATATGCAATAAAAAATTGGGGGTTTAATTTAAAAAATTCAGTTACCCAGACTTGACCTAAACGACGCCACCTAAGATAAGATCAAACTGATAAAGTCAGTAAACAGATCATTTTAAACCCATAAACTTCCGTATAAAACTTTTTTCCTAAAATGTTTTATTTTCGAGATATTTGATCCTTTCCAAACTTTTCTAACACCCTGTATATTATATGTACTGTCTCAACCTTCCTCACTGGGTTAGAGCTCTAAAAAAGTAGGTATACTCGTCCGCCATTTTCTATCCAACCTAGTCCAATCGCATGTGAATTTCGTATACGTCAAAATACGCCTTTCGGTCTCGCGATTGGGCTAGATTGGATAGAAAATGGCGGACGAGTATACTCACTTCTATAGAGTAGAGTCCTGACCGATTCCCCCTCCATGGTTCCTATTGAGCCCACAACTGACCGTTTGTAAACATGTGTATCTGTTACTTTGCACACGGACACAACACAGATGCACACGGATTTAGCTTCGGGCCCAATACTCGATTTTCATTGGTGGCCGCTATCAACCAATCAGCAAGCGAGAAAGCGGTTTTATTTAGGACTTTACTATGGAGCCTTAACTGGGTGTCTCAACCTAGTGAAGCAGATTGACATTTTTCAAAAAATAATTTTATTTATTTATTTAGGAAGTAAAGCATGTTAAAGTAATAAAAATTACAAAATTGAAGTAAATCTGTGCTGAAAATCACTTTAAAAAGAATTTTAGCATAAAAAATATAGCGACTTGAATTTAGGTGTCTCAACGTGCCCCACTTTCCCCTATATTTGAAATAGAGATAGAAAAGACTGAAAAATATAATAGAATAAGAAATAATCCGATATCTCAAATTTACGTAACGCACACTATAGATTTTCAGTACTAGCATCGAATATCAGAATGCAGCCTAGTTTTCGAGTTATAAAAAAAAATACTTACCTTATTATAGACCGGTACAAGATATAAGGTAAGAGCGGCGCCGTCGCAGGCACGAATAATATATCCACCGTTCGCTGGATGTAATACGTTAGCACCTAACAAACAATTAACTTATATTCACTCACTCACAGAGATAAATGACTATACTAACATATTTACACGGCGGATTATAATCCGATTTAGTAACTACTGTATACTATCCGATCCAAATTAAATGTTTCTTTTTTTAATCATAATGATCATAAATAGAAGCGGTAAAACTGACGTTTAGGAAAAGCAATCCCGATGACCTTGACCTTGACATATGTTGTCAAGGTCACCCTCCTGAGTGACCTTCAAAAGGTTTTAACCATCGCTTATTTTTTATTAAAAAGTTATTAACCAAAAAGATTAAAAAATATAGCCATTATTTTGAGTATTGAAAGGCATAAACGACTATTGTATATGGGGCATTCCACGCCAATTCGCGAGGGGTCAAACCTCGACCTTTTTATTTCTGATGGCGGCTTGTTTTTTTAGCAGGTTTTTACGAGTACTATACCCATGTAAGAGCGTTTTTATAATAAATGTAGCGTTTCCGAAATAGAGCCTGCGCAAAATGTGTAATCCATCGGCTCCAAAGATTTTCAATGACTTTTTTCGCCTATTAGACAACGTCTAAGAAGAAAATTCATTCAACATAAAATACGCTATTTTGATCATATTTAAAAAAAAAATTACTCCAGATTTTTATAATAATATTTTTAAACAAATAAAGTAAAAAAAAAACATCAAAAATTTTAAATATCTCGAAAACCCCATTTTCTATTTTCTTTAAATTTATAGGGAATATTCTGGGTAATATTAGAAAAATTTTAAGACCGGTCCGAAGTTGCGCAGAAAATTTGGGAATTTTTTATGAATTTTTTTGTGCGGTATTCGACTCACAAAAGTGCAGTTAAAATCGCGTTTCTGAATCGATTTAGCTAAACTTTTTTTAATTGATTGACATTACTCATTAACAAATAAAATGAGTGAACTGTGCCTTCTGCACACGCCTGTAAAATTTTTTTACTGAATTATGATGAAGATCCTGGAACAAAATTGCGACGAACAGTGTGAGAAAGGCGAAAATAATAAATTTGTGAGGAAATTTAATTCAATAAGTACATTTATTTAAGAACAGATTATTTATTATTTTAATTAAAGTAATTTAAATCGACCGTGACTGGCAATATATAACGTCTTTCCGATATGAACATTGAAAAAACTGTGAGCCAACTTGGTTTGTCGGATTCACACAGCACTTTTTTGGATCAATCGTCGAGACATTATTAATTTCGACCATGGGTTTTGGTCAGTTGATGTAATTTCTAAATTAAATAGTTTAAATTTTTATTGCGAAAAAATATTACCCCAGCCAGGGTTTGAACCTGGAACCTCCCGTATACCGTGCGGGTGTCGTGCCAATTCGACCACTGGGGCTGTGGTAATATTTATCGCAATAACAACTATAAGATGGAGCACCGATTCTTCGGTCGACAGTGTATAATAAACAGAATAATAAATTTCTTTCGCCAGTATAGAATAACAATTAAAGTAATTTAAATCGACCGTGACTGGCAATATATAACGTCTTTCACCGTCGACCGGTTGTTAATAAGTAATGTCAATCAATTAAAAAAAGTTTAGCTAAATCGATTCAGAATTGTTTGAAACGCGATTTTAACTGCACTTTTGTGAGTCAAATACTGCACAAAAAAATTTATAAAAAATTCCCAAATTTTCTGCGCAACTTCGGACCGGTCTTAAAATTTTTCTAATATTCCCCAGAATATTCCCTATAAATTTAAAGAAAATAGAAAATGGGGTTTTCGAGATATTGAAAATTTTTGATGTTTTTTTACTTTATTTATTTAAAAATATTATTATAAAAATCTGGAGTAATTTTTTTTAAAAAATATGATAGTCCGGTCAAGTTAGCCCAAAAAATAGGGGTAAGGTTACAATAATTCCCACAGAGCTGAAAATTTGTACGAATGTTCGGAACACCATTATAAATGAACTGTGAAAAGTCCCCATACATCCCGTGTGTGGAAAAAATTTTATTCAAGGTCAAAGGTGGCAAAAATGGGTTTTTCGTGTTTTTCAGCCGAATAGTAAGTTTTATCATAAAAATAGCTTAGACAATAATTGTAGATCGTGCAATTATCTATAATAATTGTCTCTATACTTTTTTCTGTAAGAGTCACCGTTTCCGAGATATAATTATTCAAAAAGTTGAAAAAACGGTGTTCTTCATAATATGCATAAGTACGCCGCGTACATACATCACTGGAGCTGTTTATATGTTTATCGTGTTTTATGTTTATCTTTAATATTTCCTAACCTCATTTGTGCCTTTTAACTTAGAATAAATAAAAATGTCGCAGTTTTGTTTTATTTGTAGTAAACTTTTAACTAAAGATGGAAGTGTTACTGTTGATCGTGGAATGAAGACATTAATTGATGCAAGTACTGAAAGAGCTGATGAATTTTCGGAATATCTGAAAACTCAGAAATCTGTGACAATTCATACAGAGTGTCGTAAATTGTATACTCGAAAGAGTTCCATCGCTGCAGCTGTTAAAAGACAACACAACAAAGAAGAACCTAGTACATCAAATATAAGTTCTCAAAAAACGCGTCAAGTACACTACCTCACAGGTGGCGTGGAAACGTGTGCATATTATGAAGAACACCGTTTTTTCAACTTTTTAAATAATTATATCTCGGAAACGGTGAATCTTACAGAAAAAAGTATAGAGACAATTATTATAGATAATTACACGATCTACAATTATTGTCTAAGCTATTTTTATGATAAAACTTGCCATTCGGCTGAAAAACACGAAAAACCCATTTTTGCCACCTTTGACCTTGAATAAAATTTTTTCCACACACGGGATGTATGGGGACTTTTCACAGTTCATTTATAATGGTGTTCCGAACATTCGTACAAATTTTCAGTTCTGTGGGAATTATTGTAACCTTGAATGTCTACTTTGACCGGACTATGATCAAAATAGCGTATTTTATGTTCAATGAATTTTCTTCTTAGACGTTGTCTAATAGGCGAAAAAAGTCATTGAAAATCTTTGGAGCCGATGGATTACACATTTTGCGCAGGCTGTATTTCAGAAACGCTACATTTATTATAAAAACGCTCTTCCATGAGTATAGTACTCGTAAAAACCTGCTAAAAAAACAAGCCGCCATCAGAAATAAAAAGGTCGAGGTTTGACCCCTCGCGAATTGGCGTGGAATGCCCCATATATATAAAAAAAATATATATATATCGTGTTCAAACAATTCGCACGGTTCGCGACATACCGGTCCCCTACGCACATACCACCATGCTTCGGCACACGATTCGCTCGGCCCGGACCAATCACCGTAGGGCACGAATCGATTCGCTGCGGGTGATCTATCGGTCAAGTACTCTTGGGTCTTCTCGAGCTCGGATATTGTCGAGTTTCCGGTTCGCCTCATCGCACGGTTTTTTAACGAGTCTCTCGCGCACGACGGTGGTTACCGAATTAACTGTGGCTAACTACTCTGGCTTTCGAGTCCATCGGATCGCTCTCGACCGAAAAGATCTCTCGGTTTACTCTATCAACCCTTCGGCATCACCTCAAGATAGCATCGATCGCGAAAGCGCTCTCGACGTCGTGCGACGCATCGAGTGGCCCAACGGTCGACGTGATTGCGGATCTTCTCAACATTCGGACAGGACTCAGTAGTGACAATTGTGGACAGATTTCAGCAGCGGAGAAGCAAATACGGACAGAACTCAGTTGTGCGGTGTCCGGAAAAATAGACAGGTAACATTTGCGAGTGTATCAAATTCATTGGTAAGACCACCCCCCGAGGGGGGGTCATCTCGCGAACCCGCCGCGCCCTACCGAAACCAGAAACCGCGGACAATTACTCAAAACATATCGAAAGAAATTAATTTTAAATGCTTAAAGTAAAAAAAATTCATATTATGATAAAAAGAAGAAACATTGTAAATCAGATTTATAAAACACGAAATTATAAGTCACCGTGTCAATGTATAAATATATACTTAGTCAATATCACAATGATATGGATAACCGTGTGTGTTAACAAACAATTCATCACTCACAGAGATAAGTCACGATATACGCTTGGCACAAGACACTACCGTACTTCTTGATGTCTTTTTGCGTCAAATCGGCTCGCAGAGGCAAAGAACAAAACGCCTTTTGCGATTATTGCCTGATCGCAAACAAGAATACGTACATACGTACACAGAGATTTCAATAATCTCAATAAGCTATGTCCAGTGCCACATTCTTTCCGACACGAGAAAACAGTAATGCCACGGAATGTGCAAACCGTGTACTACAATGCAGTCGCTATGTGTCTAACAGTGTGCGACATAACCGTTGTTAGTCGGGGCTCGTGCAGTGATAACGTGCAATATATCGTAAGTAAACTATATCGTGCGTGATAATAAACTTACGCTCTCTCTCGCTCGCTTAATCTCGTCTCTTACGAGCTAAAGTGAGGTTATTTATATCCTCTAAATAAATCGCGTTCGCGAGAGAGATCGATCGAGTCATCGTTATCACACGCGTCGAAGTGAGTGAGGTTAACGTGTCATGTCACATTGACACCGCAGGGAGGATTGATTCGCACAATCCTTTGGGCTTATAAATACAGTACTCGCTCTGCTTTCATGTTTATTATTAATTATTCAAAAAAAGCAATTATGTGTTTTCTATACGCGTCAATTGATTTATCTCATTATTCAAGTATTAAAGTATTAAGATGCATTAACGTATTAAGATAATGAAATGTTCTTTATATGCATATGGGGCATTCCACGCCAATTCGCGAGGGGTCAAACCTCGACCTTTTTATTTCTGATGGCGGCTTGTTTTTTTTAGCAGGTTTTTACGAGTACTATACCCATGTAAGAGCGTTTTTATAATAAATGTAGCGTTTCTGAAATAGAGCCTGCGCAAAATGTGTAATCCATCGGCTCCAAAGATTTTCAATGACTTTTTTCGCCTATTAGACAACGTCTAAGAAGAAAATTCATTGAACATAAAATACGCTATTTTGATCATATTAAAAAAAAAAATTACTCCAGATTTTTATAATAATATTTTTAAACAAATAAAGTAAAAAAACATCAAAAATTTTAAATATCTCGAAAACCCCATTTTCGATTTTCTTTAAATTTATAGGGAATATTCTGGGGAATATTAGAAAAATTTTAAGACCGGTCCGAAGTTGCGCAGAAAATTTGAGAATTTTTTATGAATTTTTTTGTGCAGTATTTGTGTATAGTAGAGACGTCGTAGAAATCTCGCGAGAAGAGGAGGGGCGACACCTGAATAACGAAAACGCACTAGAATTGTTTGAATAAATTTATCAGGCAGAACTACTCGGTGGAATGCCAGCATTCGCTGCGTGGACAAGGGAAAACTGGCCGAAAAACCTTGTCAGCATTCAATACATATTATAAACATAATACAAAAAATATGATATATACATATATATAATACAGTTGAAAAATGTAATAATACAATAATATCCAGTATAAAGCACAATACACATAAATATAGGTGAATACTCAAGAGATAATAAAGAAAGAATTGAATAGATAAATCAAATAATAGTAAAAATAACTCGAGAATATTCAGAGAAATATGGCAAATCACACATAAAGAAATTCACATAATAGAATAAAGTATTTTCGCAACGCAGTGAATTAATCACACATAAAGAATCTTAACTCAAATGAAAATATATCGCAAAATATTATAGAGAATGTAGCTCGCAATAATAATACGTAAAATGTGAACAATTAATAGTAAATATTATACTACAAGAATATAATGAAAGGAATAAATGACCAAACAAAGAATATAATCTATCTCGCTTAGAATCGCTATGAATATTTAATAATCGCTACGAATCCGGATCCGGTTGTAAAGTTAATCAACTTGAAAGTAAAGTACGTATCAATTTAATACGATACTATTGTCCGTAAAGAGTATCACAAATCTAATGGCCGTAAAATTTAACGTCATGACGGAAGAAGTTAGTATAAATCAGTATTGATTTCTGTAAGCAATCTCACTGCAGAATAAGGAACGTGGCAAGCACATTTCCTTTCTTTCTTTTTAGAAATGAATCAAGCTACCGTAATCTGAAGTCAAATTCTTATTTGATGAACCCGAGAGATTTATCTCGGTTACCTTCCTTTGTGAAATGTCGAATACGTCGCAATTAGCGATCGTCAGAAATCGAAGTCCTTTTCGCAGAAAACATTCGCTGCTAGATATCAATAGAATCGTCCTTCCTTCCTTCTTTGAGTCAATCTCCAGATTGATTATACTATCAATAGTGATCCTGGTATCGATATCTACGCAGCTCGCAGAAAGTATGACGCAATACTTGTGTATCGGAACAACGTGCGTTCGCATCGGCGTCTCACGAAACAGTGACCGATCCGCCCCGTCGTCTTCACGCGCTCACGTGACCGCGTTGCCAAGGTACGTACGCCAGGCCCATGGCACTCGTTGCGCCGTAGCGCGCAAGATATATCGATAGTGCGTGCGTGCGTCGAGCGATCGAGAATTGAACCGCGTCGCGTAGCGACGGCTTGTTATAACCGCGATACTTAAACTCTAAACAATTTGACTCACAAAAGTGCAGTTAAAATCGCGTTTCAAACAATTCTGAATCGATTTAGCTAAACTTTTTTTAATTGATTGACATTACTTATTAACAACCGGTCGACGGTGAAAGACGTTATATATTGCCAGTCACGGTCGATTTAAATTACTTTAATTGTTATTCTATACTGGCGAAAGAAATTTATTATTCTGTTTATTATACACCGTCGACCGAAGACTCGGTGCTCCATCTTATAGTTGTTATTGCGATAAATATTACCACAGCCCCAGTGGTCGAATTGGCACGACACCCGCACGGTATACGGGAGGTTCCAGGTTCAAACCCTGGCTGGGGTAATATTTTTTCGCAATAAAAATTTAAACTATTTAATTTAAAAATTACATCAACTGACCAAAACCCATGGTCGAAATTAATAATGTCTCGACGATTGATCCAAAAAAGTGCTGTGTGAATGCCACTGTGAAGTTGGCACCTCATTTTCAAAAATCGGACATTTTATTAAGAGTTCCATTTGCACCCACAATAGTTCTACAGTTCCTGATAGATTTCAGAAATAGTTCCGTCGATTTAGACAAAAATATAACGATTGAAAAAAATGAGGTGCTAACTTCCCGTGGCACCTCAAGTTTCGACAATATTGATTTTTATCACGGAATTCTATAGTTCTCGAAGAGTTCTATAGTTCCTGATAAGTTTTAGCGATAGTTCTGGTCTTTAAGAGTATTTTCAAATAAATTTTTTATCTGACCGCTGGCACCTCAAGTTTCAAAAAAATTTATTTTTATCATGGAATTCTATAGTTCTCGAAGAGTTCTACAGTTCCTGATAGATTTTAGCAACAGTTCCGGCCTCTAAATACTTTTTAAACAATTTTTTACTGTAACCGCCTGCACCGCACACAAGAGTAAAGTCATGAATCGCAGGCAGTTCCGATCGACTTTTTGACAGTTCTCGATAGTTCTCGTATAGTTCCAACAGTTTTTATAGATTTTAGCAACAGTTCCGACCTATAAATATTTTTTTAACATTTTTTTACTGTGACCGCCTGCACCGCACACAAGAGTAAAGTCATGAATCGCAGGCAGTTCCGACCGACTTTTTGACAGTTCTCGATAGTTCTCGCATAGTTCCAACAGTTTTTATAGGTTTTAGCAACAGTTCCGGCCTCTAAATATTTTTTAAACAATTTTTTACTGTGACCGCCTGCACCGCACACAAAAGTAAAGTCATGAATCGCAGGCAGTTCCGACCGACTTTTTGACAGTTCTCGATAGTTCTCGCATAGTTCCAACAGTTTTTATAGGTTTTAGCAACAGTTCCGGCCTTTAAATATTTTTTTAACAATTTTTTACTGTGACCGCCTGCACCGCACACAAGAGTAAAGTCATGAATCGCAGGCAGTTCCGATCGACTTTTTGACAGTTCTCGATAGTTTTCGCATAGTCCCAACAGTTTTTATAGGTTTTAGCAACAGTTCCGACCTCTAAATATTTTTTAAACATTTTTTTACTGTGACCGCCTGCACCGCACACAAGAGTAAAGTCATGAATCGCAGGCAGTTCCGACCGACTTTTTGACAGTTCTCGATAGTTCTCGCATAGTTCCAACAGTTTTTATAGGTTTTAGCAACAGTTCCGGCCTCTAAATATTTTTTTAACAATTTTTTACTGTGACCGCCTGCACCGCACACAAGAGTAAAGTCATGAATCGCAGGCAGTTTCGATCGACTTTTTGACAGTTCTCGATAGTTTTCGCATAGTTCCAACAGTTTTTATAGGTTTTAGCAACAGTTCCGACCTCTAAATATTTTTTAAACATTTTTTTACTGTGACCGCCTGCACCGCACACAAGAGTAAAGTCATGAATCGCAGGCAGTTCCAATCGACTTTTTGACAGTTCTCGATAGTTCTCGCATAGTTCCAACAGTTTTTATAGGTTTTAGCAACAGTTCCGGCTTTTAAATATTTTTTAACAGTTATTTAATCTCAGAGTTGGCACCTCACCTTCAAGAGAACTAAGAAGTGCTGGCTTTTTTTGCGGTTTTTTTCGACAGTCCCCGACAGCTCTCTCAGAGTTCCAACAATTTTGATAGGTTTTATATACAACCAACATGTTCCGAGAAGTTTTTGTTCCTGGCCCCTTTAGAGGCCACTCCGGCCCAGAACGGTACAAAGAATAGGAGAAGGATCTGTTAGAGGAAAGAGAAGAAAAGAAATGATTTTCTTTATCTGGAACATAACAGTTGCTGCCTAAAATCCGATTAGCAACATGTCATCTTAATTTCAATCAATTATGGCTAACTTAGAATCCTACGTTTACAAACATGTATCTCTTAACGATTACGCCGACTATTACATCTTACACCGGTCTAATTTTGTATATTTCTTTTTGCAGCGTTTTACCTTACAACTCTCTTAAATTATGTATGGCTGCGTTCGTAAATTTGTATTGTACGTAAATATACGTTAACTGTCATTTTTTAAACAATTTTTTACTGTGAACGCCATTTTTTATTGTCATGTAATTGTTGCGTTTAAATATGCGTTAGGTATTCGATCTCAGATTCGGTTTTACTTTTGATTATATTGTATATGTATGTATATATATGTACCTATAATATTTTTAAAGTAATATTTCTGAGAACGTAACTTACTTTCTTTTCCACGTGATTGTACGACGTACTTTGGCCATGAGCAATCTGGTCGCTGACAAGTTCTTATAAGATTTCGTAATTTTATTGATTTTTCTTTGCTATAAGGCGGTGGCATAAAATAGCACATTAAGTCATTTTTTTTTTCATCCCATATTATCCATTCATTTGGCTATATCTACACGTATATTTTCTATCTATATCTTCTCGTATTCTTTCCAAAGAATACAACAAGATAACGACAAGAAGATAACGTGAACTTCCTCGCAAATAATATTTAGTTGCTACGTAGATAAAACAAACGCCCGTAGGCGCCAACTGCGTCTCTTCAACATTATATTATAATATCATTATACCTTGTTACATATGCAGCAGTCCTAATACATATATTTTTTCTTTTTCAAATTCACTGAGTTTTCAAAATTGTGCATTTTTAATAATTAATTATTAATTGGCACGCAACACGAGCTGGAAACAGTATACAAAAATTCACACAGATATATCATTAGGCTACTTAGATGCTAGATCTAGCCCGGACCGCATTGGAAATTTTCACTTTAAGTTTAATTGTAAATCATATTGGCCCTAGATCACTTCATTGGTAATTATTAAAAATTAATCTTTTATTAAAATTCGCCTATTAATTTTAACTTTTATAGTGAACCAGCTGTGCGGGTATCCTATTGCATTTTTCACTATTAAATTATTAAAATAAAAAAATTATAATATAATAATGAGATAATTGTAAAAATCCTAATAATAATATCTAATAATAATAAAATATTATTATATTATTTAAAAAAAATTGAGTATTATATCAAGAAGAAAAATTTTAACAGGCAAATATAAATAATTCCTATAAGGACCCGATTATATTATATTAGTAGGTATACGTATACTGTTTACCCGCTCGAGTTATCAAAATGACCGTCTGACGACGTTTGCCTGGATATAAGGCTGAATAGCTTCATGAAGGACTTAATTGATGATGTATTAGCTTCACGAAACTTTTATATACATTATAGGTACAACTTTTATTCGATTAAGCACATGTACATTATCTTGATCAGGACCTAATTATATAACCCTATCAAACTTCTGATAGAACAAGACTAACATGTCCTAATCGGGGCCTGTTTATGTTACCCTATAAAATTCGGCGTTTGTAATTACTATTTTCCGATAAGGCATGTATACAGGGTCTTCATCAAGACCTGATCAGAATACTTGATTAAACTTACTTTCAACCGTGTTATAATTAGCCCGATTGAGTAATAATAAGGACCTAACCGGGTTGGCCTTAGTAAGGCATGCCTTAAGAATACCCGGTCAGGTCCTTATGATATGTAGGGCCAATTTCCAGTCGGGTATATATGTATATATATATATATATATATATATATATATATATATACATATATATATATATAAGAAATGAGTAATATAGACAACATTTTACCGTGTTCTGTACATGTTATCAGCATAAATTTATTTATTTAATTTTATAATAAATTTTATAATAAAACCCTGGCTGGGGTAATATTTTTCGCAATAAGTTTTTACAGTGATTTTATATTAAATCGATATCGATTTAATTAGGGAAGGGAGAGGGAATTTTTTTATCTTAATTTAAGTTGCTTAAATTTAAGCGTTTTGATAGAAGGACCGGAATCTTGGTCTAAGTGTCCTGACGATTGTGACCGTCAGGAGTGATTGCCAGCTTCGTCGATTAAGAAATTTAATTTGGTTATTTATAATAAATATTTATTTAATTATAAAATAATAATATTGACTTTATCATTAAGTGTATATAATTTTTTATATAACTAAATTTTAAAATAAAGTAAATTCTATTAATAAATGTAAGTATTTTACTTGTAGTTTGTATTGTACCAATTATTTTAACTTTGTCACCTTTTCTTATATCAAGATGGTTATAAATATCTGGATTAAAATTTATTATATGAACTTCCAATCTATATTCTCCATCAGTTAACGATCCGCAACCGATTGTTTTATTCAATTTATTGTTGTAAATTATAGCAAAGTTCGTCTTGATGTAACCTTCTAAGACTGAGATAAGTATATAGAGAATGTTAAAGAGGAATTATATTTTATATTTTGATTATCTTATAAATAAATAATTATATATGCAGGGTGTTACTTAAAGTAAGTAGAGTATAAAATACATTAATTTGTATGGTTTATATATGACAAAATTTAAAATATCAGGAAATTCTTAACAAAAAATAACTATTATAGTATTTTAAAAAGCTCTTAAGGTAAGCTGCACAAATATACAATAAAAAATATGTAGATATATATATATATACAGGGTGTTTTAAAATTAAGTGCATTAAATTTGTGTAATGAAAGAAGGAATCAATACAAGCATTTTAAGTATAGGAACCATGTCGGCGACGCTTCGTTACGGCGTTATAAGCGTATAAAGTAAATCGTCACAAGTACTACGCCCGCGTTGTAGTTTGTTTGCCTCTCGTTTGTTTACTTCTCAAGGTGCTTGCAAGTTCTTTCTTTCACTTTCCTCGTGTTTTCTCAGCCAAGCTGTAGTGATCACGTTGTCAGTCGAGCTGTGCTACTCACAGTGAGAAACGAGTAGCTGGTAATAAACGAGTAGCTTTATTTTCTTTGAAATAATCATGAACCGCCACAATGGATACACTTGGGAGGAACTCGCAGACATACACTTAACTTTTGGCGCTGCTGGAGGCAACTGTGCGCTCGCTCAGAGGATGTATCAAGAAAGATACCCGAACAGAAGACTGCCGAACCGGAGGACTTTTGTTAACGTTGATCAACGTCTGAGGGAAACGGGATCATTGCAATCGAGGATGTACAATGCAGGGAGAAATAGGTCAACACGTACTCCACAGTTTGAGGAAGAAGTATTAGAGCGATTTGAAGATAATCCATCAACAAGTACTAGAATTATTGCACGCGAGCTCCATGTTAATAACAGTCTTGTTTGGAATATTGTCCATGACAATTTGCTTCATCCGTTTCATCGGCAAAAGGTGCAAGCTCTTCGCCCCGATGATTTTCCGGCTCGTGTTGCCTTTGTTAATTGGTTTCTGCAATAAAGAGCTCTCCAACCTGAATTTCCAGCTCGTGTTTTGTTTACCGACGAAGCAAGCTTCACGCGTGAAGCCATCGTTAACACTCACAACAGTCATGTGTGGGCTGAAGATAATCCACATGCCACTTTAATTCGTGGCCACCAAGAGCGTTTTACGGTGAATGTGTGGGCGGGAATACTTAATGATTTCTTAATCGGGCCCTACCTTATGCCTTTCAGGCGCAATTCTGGTATTCCTGCAGCAAGTCCTGCCGGAACTTATGGAAGACGTACCGCTCGCAATTAGAAGGGTCATGTGGTTTCAGCACGACGGTGCTCCACCGCACTTTACGGCTGAAGTACGCAATCACCTGACAGATACTTTCGGCAACAGATGGATTGGGCGGGGTGAACCTGTTACGTGGCCTGCAAAATCACCAGATTTAACGCCTCTCGATTTCTTCTTCTGGGGTGCAATGAAAAGTATGATTTATTCTGAACAAGTCGAATCTGAGGAGGATCTGGTCGCTCGCATCGTTGAGGCATCTGAAACCATCCGACACATGCCTGAAATATTCCAAAGAACGCGACAGTCATTGCTCCGTTGCTATGACTTTTGCCGTAACATTGGCGGTCGTAACTTTGAACATTTACTGTAAACATGTCAAATTCACAGAATAAAATAATTGCATCGCAGACGTTATGACGATTTAGTTTAAACGCCCATAACGCCGTAACGAAGCGTCGCCGACCCATGGTTCCTATACTTAAAATGCTTGTATTGATTCCTTCTTTCATTACACAAATTTAATGCACTTAATTTTAAAACACCCTGTATATATTATATCGAAAAATAACTATTGTTTTTTTAAAAAATGTATTCCCATTAAAGTGAAAAAATTAATATACAATGTGAAAAATTTTAGTGAAAAAAACTTGGCGCTGCCAAATTTTAAAATATTTGAAAGCAATAAATAACTAATTTAAAATATTAAATTAATAATTACAATGTGAATGTAGAGACTTTCACACATTAATTTAAAGTACTTTTTCCATTTATAGAAATTGTTTCATTAATATATATTATTATGTTTAGCAGCGCCAAGTTTTTTTCACTAAAATTTTTCACATTTTATATTAATTTTTTCACTTTAATGGGAATACATTTAAAAAAAAAACAATAGTTATTTTTCGATATAATATATATTTAATTGGCGCATAATTTAATGATATTATTTCTTTTTTTTGTAATAAATATATTACTTCGATTTTTTCAAGGTAAATATATTACTTTGGTTTTTTTAAGGTAAAGATATTACTTGGTTTTTTTCGAGGTACAAAGATAACTACTTCGATTTTTTCAAGGTAAATATATTACTTTGGTTTTTTTAAGGTAAAGATATTACTTGGATTTTTTCGAGGTACTGAGATAACTACTTCGATTTTTTCAAGGTATATACCACGCTAAATTCAGTTTTTGATAACTTTTGAATGGCTCATCAGTATTATGTAATATTTCACGTATATACTCAGGGGCTGCCCCCCTACAAATTGTAACATTAGCATTACCTATGCTTTTCAACACGTACACTCCTTCAGATCCGCTCCGAAAAAGCAATAGCGTACTCGCTGAACTAGCGCTCTCGATCGATATCAGCTGATTGTGAGTGACAGCGAGAAGAAGGGAATGACATTATGTCTCGCTCGCTCGCTCGGCGCATCGCGGTCGAGTGAGCGAGCGAGAGAGAGATTATTATTGCCTCCCTTTCGCTGTCACTCATTGTCAACTTATACGATCCAGACTGCTACTCCAGTTAGCCTGCTAATGTTTTCTCGGCGCGGATCTGAAGGAAAGTGTACTCGTTGGGAAGCGCACACATAATGACAATTTCACAATTTGTAGGGGAGTAGCCCTTGTGTATATTTGGAATATTATTGTCTGTTTACTTGAAAATCGTATTACGTATCTTTAGCACGCACTATGTTCATATTATGTGTATCACTCTCATCGTCGGTATATTATACAATTCCATAATTTAATATTTCCTGAAAGACAATGGTTGTTGTCCAAAATGTCGACTTGTACATTATTTGTATGATTGAAAAATAATTTTATATACTCAACATATTTTGTAAATTATCATTCACTGTCAAATAACTTTACGTTTAGACTTTTATATGAAACATAAAATACAGATATCGCTTCTTATAAGAAGAAGCACACGTAATTATATACTTTTAATTGTACGCACTTATGTTGATTTTGTTTTATTTCGCGAACCTATCACGATAAAAAACAATGTATACATTATTTAAACATTTACAGTTGGGTATATACGATTTTCTACAAAGTACGACAATGTACAAGAGTAATCGCGGAAAGTCGATGTAAAAAGGATATTTCTCGGAAAATATTGAAAGATAATTGCAAGGATTGTACAGAATGTTTTATATGAATACTGATACACATAATTATGCATAACATATTGACAGCAAAAATCCGAGGAAAGGCAAAATGACTATGAGATGTCATATTGCACGCCCGATACACGCGGCCTACACATTCGTGTACGGCGCGTGGCCGTTACAAATCCGCGCCTGTAAACAAATGAATGCGCGGTATCGTGCCTCCAGCTGGCTGTATAGCGCGCGCCTAGCCGATACTCTCGCGTAACATCTCGCATCGTGCATGTCGCGACGTGTGATTTGTGTCGGGTGACAGCCAACGAAGATATCGATTCAAGGATCTTATTGTCATTCGTAAGTATTGCACATGTGAATTATGAAATATTATTTATATATTACATCAATTATTCATTACATAATTTTCATGTTATTTTGCTGCAGCAACATTGATCATATGAAGGAAGACGACAAACATAAATACTTGACCCGTCGCCGACTTAGCCGGAAGAAATGGGCAAGAAGGTATGTTATATACTTATATGTATATCTACATAATGCGTAAAAATTATAGAAAATTCTACCACAGCATTTTTTTTGCTTGCATAATCTCTGTTCGTATATGCAGGAAAAATAATAACAAGAAGAATCTAAAAATAAATAAGAAGATCATTTTCGTATTGCATTTTTCATGAAATGTAAAGTTTGAGGTAATGATAGACATTTGCCTATAAATCATATATAACAAGTGTTTTATAAACACTTTACATTTATATAAACTCTACTTTGTATAAAAAATGCAATGCAAAAATATTTTCTTACATTATTTCACATTTTCTTTAAAATTATTTTCTTTACATATAACAACAGAAATTATACAGGGTGATTCCAAATAACCATATTGTCCCGCAAATGTTTCATTTCTGACGCGATTCTGAGACGGCTTTTTCTCTACCAAAAATTTTCTCGAAGCTTAGATTTCGAGATAATTATCTCATCACGGGCCGGGTACAGGAGGTAGGCAAGGCAGGGTCGGCGTTTCTCACCGTCGCGGGCGCTTAGGTAAGGCCAGTTAGGCACCTGCTGTGATCAGCTGATCGTTACACACGAGAATACACACACATTTTTCGAGTCAGTGAACGTAAGTGACGAATTAAGTGAGTGAAAGAGAAAAAGATGGAAAATGTGTCCGCATGTGTGTGTATTCTCGTGTGCAACGATCAGCTGATCGCTGCAGGCCTCACCTGGTCTTACCTAAGCGCCCGCGACGGTGAGTCGCGCCGCTCCTGCCTTGCCTACCTCGTGAGACCGTATTTTCGAGCCTGCCCTAATGATTGTCGTATGCGACTTCCTATTTGAAAAGCATTGAGTTTCGCATGCGAGTTTTATGAAAACGATTCGAGAATAGGTCTCCTGTACCTGGCCCGTGATAAGGTAATTATTTCCTGAACACTAAGCTTTGGGAAAATTTGTGGTACAGAAAAAATCGTCGCAAATAATATCTCCAGAAGATATCGGGAATGATAGATCCCGAGCGGCGCAGCTAACAAGACCCAGGAACGCGACACGAAAATAATACGCAGCAAACAACACGCAAAAAACACGCGGTATGCGGGCGCGATGTGACTCGCACGCGGGGGCGCGGCGGCGGAGGCGCGAGCGCGAAGGCGGGCACGACTCGGGACGGCACTACGCAATCGAAAACGCCAAAAAGGGTCGAACTCTAACGGAACGCGAGCAGATACGTTTTTACGCCACACTCAACGCGAACCCGAGAACGTACGCCACACACGAGTCTAATACGCGGCCACTCCCAGATGCCGTCCGCGCGAACGCGATATCTCGCCCTTCGGCCCCGCCGAAGGTCTCCGCACACGCCCGCGATCACAATCTCCAGGGGTCGTTACGCGACGCGAATCCGCGACACCCTAATCCCGCACACACAAAGCTCGCGCGATCGCCAAGGGGGCTCTCCGCGCTCGATGCCGATCGCTACCGCGAAATCACTAATAGGCTACGCCGTGCACGGCGAGCTGACACCAAATTTACCAAACGCGCGAGTCGGCAACGAAACGCGAACGCGACCCGACGGCTTTCCCGTGGCTGGACACAAATAATGACTCGGGCAACCTCACCGGCACTCCGTCTGGCTCCTAGACGCGGATTCCTCCACGGGATTTCCTCCGGGCTTCTCAAACTCGTACCACTCTCGCGGTATGCAGCACGCACAAGTTAACTCGGCGAGGGGGCGAACCGAAAGAGATCGCTCCTTCGGTCGCTCGATTGCGGATCGACGACGCGCCCCACCCCGGGGGTGCGTAAGTCTGTGGCGCGATAGCGCGGGCCAATGGGGATCGATCCCGCAAGTACGCCGCGACTCTTCGCGTAACGTAATCTCGCGTGATCCGTCGCGGGGTGCCTCGCGATTCCGCGATAATTAATCGATGGGGCGCTCGATGTGAGCGGGTCGGACGCCCCGGTTCGCCTCACGGCATCTTCGCCGCGGGGGCGTCCCTCCTCGCGACCTCCCGGTCGGAGTCGTAACCGTTTTGGCGATTACGCCGCTTCACGGCGTAACGCCGTCGTGGCGGGGTCGTTCCGCCCTCCCGCATCCAGAGCGCCGGCATTGTTCCCGTTTTCACGCCGGGATCACGCGGTCGAAGTCTGGCCCCTCTCTCCCCTGTGCGTGACCCGCGACGATCCTTCGTCTCCGCGCTGCTGAATTCTGGAGCGTTCTTCGCCCCTCGCACTGCTCCTCCCCCATGATGCCCGCAAGGTCGCTGCCGATGAGGTTCTCGCCGGTGTGCCCCGGCGAGGTGCCGCGATTACAAAAATAATAAAAGAAACAAAAATAATAATTAATACGCTATCAATTAACGACGAGGCCCCCCGGAGATTTCGCGCTGCTCTTCCGGCTCGCCCCCGAGCACAATTCCGCGCCCCGTGGCGGCGGCGGGGACGCTGCAACGTGCAGCGGAGCTGCCCCGTCACAACATATATATATTGGAAGAATATCTAATGCAATATTACGGAATAACGCACATACACGGCACGCGCTTGTGTGCGGCATGGATCACTTATATTTGTGGCTACACATTGCATGTGTGCAATGTATACATATATTTTCAATACATGTGCAATATATACATGTATTTTCAATACATGTTTACACAGATAAAAGTTTCATGTCAATATCTCTTTCTATTCAACACCAACATAGAAAGAGATATTTATAACGTAAAACTCTTTACGTTTCTGCCGTAGGCGAAAAGTTACGTGATCACTGCCCTGAGATCAAGAGACACGGTAGTGCTTCGCGCCAAGTACGCGCGGAGCGAGACAGCCGTGGCTCTATAAATCAATAACACGAAAAACGCGGTTTAGAACCGGGATTAGATATGTCGGTATTATCGACATTTTTAGTTCCGCTTGGGTGGCGTTGTAATCGATTTCGAGTTTGCCTGTCACTGCAGGATCCCCTTAAGGGAGATTTGATCATCTCAGGTTTGTGGCGTTCTTAGATTTTGATTACATAAAAAACTTACGGTGATTAAACATGATGAAGTAAACTTTCTCGTTCGCGAATATAAAGTTTATATATGTAATAATTTTATTTTTTATTATTCTAATGTTATGTATGAATAAATTCTACTAAAACGATGTTACATACATCGATACGCTCACTGTGATGATTCGTTGCATAAGATTATTGCTACATTGCTCTACGAAAAACATTTGTGTGTTTCTCAAAATAGCGAGTTATAATTCGGGAATATATAGGAATCGAAGATGGTTAAGCAGAGTTCGGAGTCTTGATAGTTCTATAGAAGTATAGATTTATGTGCTTATTTCAAATTAAAAATTTATTTCTGAACTCTTGAAATGTGTCGTTAATAAATTAACGCTTTAGTAAAAGATAAGTAACTTATTTATATAAATTGTTTATAAAAAAAGTTTTAGTTTAATAAACATAGTTTATCAAAATTGAGAGAGAGACTAAAGTTAAAATTTTATGTATTACTATAATGTCATTATTAAAATTAGAATTATGAACAAAAAAATTATTTACATTAAGTAAACATTTAGCGGAACTATATTAAAATCTAAGATTTACTTCAACTATATATAAACCAAGATATATAAGCAGTTACATAGATATAAGCATTTATTACATAGATATAAACACTTATTATTTATGTAACCAGTTTCAAGAAATCAAAGATTTTATTATAATAATTAATCATAAAGGGTACCCCACGGTAAGATAGGCAAAATGCCACTGTCAATGTAACGGAAAAATGACTTTGGATTTGCATAAGTACACTAAAAAAAGAATTTTCTACGATTTTTCCGACTATCCATCCCCCCTCCTTTTCCTAGTGGCACCAAAAAGCCGCTTTTTTCGA
Source organism: Harpagoxenus sublaevis (assembly GCA_030770355.1). Classification (NCBI taxonomy): domain Eukaryota; kingdom Metazoa; phylum Arthropoda; class Insecta; order Hymenoptera; family Formicidae; genus Harpagoxenus; species Harpagoxenus sublaevis. The sequence continues at coordinate 113,767 of JASTWR010000441.1, forward strand.
AAATTATTTTTTTTCTCCGGTTCCTTCTTGTTAAAAATTTGAGAATATAGCTTATAAAAAGTACTTAGCACACAATTTTTTTAGCTTTAGGCGCGTTGAATACCTAACCTAAAAAAATAAAATAAAGTACTTTACAAATCTTATTTACAATATCAACCTGATAGTGTGGGACTCAACGGTGTCAGACGTTAATGCTGTAACTGCGCTAATGGTAACAGAACTATAGGGTGTTGCTCGCATATAGCCGCCATAGTTTCTTACCTGTCTCATGCAAGATACTTGTCAAGGATTATTCGACCAGCTGAGATACTTACAACATTGTTTGACTTCGAAGAAGTAACACCAGTAATTGAGGAAGATAGTGACGAGGAGGATTAAAGAGACGATCATGAAATCATAAAAATTAATTTTTTTTTCATGAAAATGTATATATTTAAATAAATGACCGATTTCTTTGAAATATATGTATAAGAGGTACAATTTTTTATTATATTTATATTCACATTTACCAATCATATGCAAAAAAAACATAGATAAAATAACCAAAAATCCAGAAATCGACGAAAAATAGGCACTTTTATACAAAAAGTAGGGTTTTCTCGTTGAGTTATGACTGATTTCATGCTCAAAAACATAGGAGACGTATCGGAATGTATCAAATATTGACAACATATATCCAAAAGTAATATATTATGTTTATTTTAGAGTCAGTTAAGGCACTATCAATCATTTGAGGACCATAAAAGACCCAAAAGTGGCTAAAAATAGGGTTTTTCGCATTTTTGAGTACGGCCCACCATTCCGAAAAATCTGAAAAAATTCTAATATATGTAGAACACTAAAATATACAATTTTCAAGAGTAATTAGACCTGCAACTATCAAAAAAATTAGAAAAAAATTGATTCAAATATTTATTTAATTTTTTTAGGTTAGGTATTCAACGCGCCTAAAGCTAAAAAAATTGTGTGCTAAGTACTTTTTATAAGCTATATTCTCAAATTTTTTTAAAATTTTTAACAAGAAGGAACCGGAGAAAAAAAATAATTTTCGAAAAAAGCGGCTTTTTGGTGCCACTAGGAAAAGGAGGGGGGATGGATAGTCGGAAAAATCGTAGAAAATTCTTTTTTTAGTGTACTTATGCAAATCCAAAGTCATTTTTCCGTTTCATTGACAGTGGCATTTTGCCTATCTTACCGTGGGAATTTTGATAAACTTTTAAATTTATTAAACTAATAGAAAATTCCTTTCCTCCGTACTTGGAATTTCCTTCCAAGTCATCGTCATAGTATCGTCATTCGTCATAGTATTGTCTTAAGACCTTTAGTAATGCCATTAATTATGATTTTTCGTTGTGGACTTTCAGGCCACAGACCGTGGTCTTCTGCCCTTTCCCACATACTTGTAATTGATAGTGATTTTTCTTTTCGTTGCGCATGATGTTGACGCGGTGCATTTGAATTCGTCGATTTCTCCGTGAGCGTTTATGTGTTCCCACATTTCTGCTTCGGTAAAGGACATATATGTACAAGCAGTACATTTCCAATCCTTCGAGTTCTCGCCGTCGCCTTCGTCATTCAACGATTCTGCCAGATCTTCCATAGACAACGGAAGCTCGTGCAAAGACGGTGGTGAAAATAGAAGCGGTTTTGACAGTGGTTTCGGCGGTGGCTTCAACGTGTTATGGCTCTCTCGATCTGGGCCTAGGTGACCTAGGTATTTGTCTTCTTCGATTTTCCAATTCACTGCTCTCCGTAGGGATTGATACTGATAGAATTTCGCAATCAGGACTAGAAGATTTAACGGTATCCGGACTCTCTGATGATCTGAAAATTGCAAATTATCTTTGTTTTACTGTATTTTTATTATAATTTCTGAAAAATACCGATATACATAGTACTTACGTCAAGAGTATCATTGTGATGTCATCATTTTGTTTAAACGACAATTGTAAACCGGGTGTATTTTCCTGAAAACTCATGTCGAATTAGAATAAATAAAATAAAAAAAACAAACATGCAGAAGCCTAAAAACATAATCAAAAGGAAGCAACAAAAAACAAGTAATATTACGCGTAAAGAACCACGTATCAAGTAAGAGACCACCATTTTAGAGACCAAGAGAACAAGAGAAATGTGTATTTATATCGTACTACATTTATATATGGTGCTTTCAAATTGTACTGTGTGAAATAAGTATGCAAAAAAAATCCTGGATTCTTCGTGAAACCAAACTTGTACAGATTGACGAAATTACCACACAACCCAAAAATAAACAGTCAATTTACTTTATAAGATAAAAGATGTAAAAATGTGGAAGCATTATATCAAATATTATATATAATTATTATATTATTATAATTATTATATATTATTTTACTGTTTTACATCTTTTATCGGAAGATATACAGGGTGTTACTAAAAGAGCGGACACTAACTACATAGCGGTATTCCTTGTCAAAAACTGAGTCGAAAAGTCCTGAACCACTTTTTTCTATAATGCTTAACAAAGCCGTAATCATTGAGTAAAGTTAGTCCAACCAGCGTCGTTCTTTAGCCGGGCGAACGTCGGTGAGCCGCGCGCCTGATAGTGTGCGTGAGCGCTCCGCCGCGCATCGTGCGGCGGCACGGCGGCACGGCCGGCCGCGGCGGCCGCGCTATGCCTTCGCGCGCGTCGCATGCAATATTCTTACGCATTGTAATAATAGAAATAAATTTTTCTTGCACTAAAAATCACTTTTTACTCTTCGTCAGAGGTATCCCCTTGCAGAAAATTTTGATAACGGATAAAACTTTCGCCAAGACATAACTATTGTTAACATATGAAAATTAAAACAAATAAAAAAAATTATACTGTGTATTTTACAATACAAAATTTTACAATACAAAAATTATTTTCTAAACAATCCGTTTCGTTAGATATCTTATCGTTAACTTAAATTATAAGACAAAGCACTTATTAAATCTTTCTACGAGTTTTGTCCAGTTACTCAGAAGTAATAAATTTTTTGGGAGGAATTTACTGTAATAATTAGATGTTTAAATAATCTCGTACTTAAAGAAAATACATTAAAAATATTAAAAAATAAAAAAACATTTCTTCTTTTATGAGAAAATGATTTATCCTGTCATGAATAACGCTGTTCAGATGTACAATCTTTTTGAAACATGAGGTAAATAAGAGCAAAACGCCGAGCGAACAATATTAATTCTTATAGCGAATAATAAATAATAACACGTTTAATAACTTAAGAAAATACAATACAAACGTATCTGTCTTAGTTTAGACCCTCTTGTGTGTAACATTTTGCAATAATTTTAAATCTAATTGTCAGTAACGCATAAATAAAAGTGAATTGTTATTGTATTCGTAAAACATTGGTCAGCGGTAAAGTTGTTAGAAAAGGTAAAGGTTGAATATAAGGTAAATCACTAACTGCTGCCTTTTAAATAAAATAATATCACAAAAATTAGCTACAATTCGTATGTTCTTTCATGAAGATGTAAATTTACTTGCCAGACAGTGTTGTATCAATCTCGTGATAATCTACCGTGTCTGGTTTCAGTAATGAAACAATGCTTATTACATGAGTTAAGATCAATGCACGGATTGAAGACTTAGGCTCGAGCGCAAGGTGAAATAAATACATACAAATGTCATAAAGTATCATATAACAAAATAACACTAGTAAATAAAAAAATAAGTAAACAAATAAACTAGTAAATAAAAAAATCTTTCTAATGATTATTTTCCTATTGTCGAGAGATTTCCACACAATTGGGTTGTTGAAAAAAAAATTATTTATATATTTTTGTTGTTGTAAACGTGTATTAATGGCACCAAAACACATAAATAAAAAAAAAATTTTTTTGTCTAAACCTGCACGTTATTATTAATAATTTTATTGTCGTAGAAATTCAAATTTTGTCATGTGATCGTGAAACGCCACGCGATTGGCGTACGGGCTCGTGACGTCACGATGATATACGGCCACCTCGCGAAGTCTGGCTACGGTGTGTTTATAGAGTTGCAGCTCTCCAAAGCGACTTAAATAATTATTAATAAATTCGACCATTTAGCCGAATTTCAAAGCAGTGATGTGTGAAAAAGGCTTTGTAAAAGCAAATAGTAATAATTTGCTGCAAATCGATATGTTTACGGTGTTAGAATTTCTCAGAGATGACGACCGTTTCAATGCTCCAGAAATACGTTGTGCCAAAGCTTCATTGTAAGTAAAATAATTACAAATAAAATTGCTACGAGATGGAATTGATTATGAATTTTTATCAAATTATTTAAAGGAACTGTCGTGAGAGCTACGGAGATGCAGCTGTAGGTTATGTTCAACTAAAACGTGAAGGAGACCTCTGCATCGTGAAATGTCGAGTATGTCCTGAACATAAGGTTCGGAGCAAAGCATATTCAACAACATTAATCATTAATGAAGCAACCGAGAAAATCATAGACATTCAGTGTCATGATTGCGCAGCGGCAACAGGTATCTATGAATATATGAAGTAAAAAGTGTGCGTTTTTACCTATATTCTCATTGCCATGCATTCTTTAAAATTTGATTTACATTACAGGTGGGTGTAAACATGCTTTGGCAGTTCTCATGTGGGTACATCGAAGAAGCGAAGATCCTGCGCCTACAGAAATAGCAATGCTATTGGAAAAAATCTCGTTTGTCAGGTGTAGGCACGGCACTCAAATATGTTGAAGTCAAGGATTTGAACATTCAGAAAGTGAAGCTGAAACAAACATCCATTCCCGATAATAACACTTTCTTACACGACGTACTACAACTGGCAGAAAGTAAACAAATTGACTGTCAAATTTCGCGACTACACGTTGACTTGAAATGTCTGAAAACAGATAATTTATCGTTGCACAGACTCCTTTTAAAATTTCATTTAAATGGAGGTTTGATGTCAGGAGATTTTCTTACTTTTGCCAGTTCCGAGATGACTCAAATCTTATGCGACGAAGCTGAACAATTGACTCGAAAACAGAGTGATTGCCCACTGTGGTACGAACTCCGATATGGGAGAATTACAGCTTCCAAGCTGTACGAAGCAGCACATTGTACAACAGACAATGGATCGTTTGTTAAACAGGTAACAGGGGCGAGTAAGGTGCATGAAACAAGTGCAATGTTACGAGGAAAGGATTTGGAAAAACTGGTGCTGATAGAAGTAGAGCACAAACTACATACACGAATTAAGAGTGCTGGACTGTATCTATTACCAAATTATCCAGCTCTCTGTGCATCACCTGATGGTATAACCAACGAATACATCGTGGAAATAAAATGTCCTACAAATGAAAAAGCATTGGAAAGATTCTTGTCGAAAGATAAAATTATTAATCCTAAGTGCGTAGCACAAATGCAATTACAAATGTTAGCTACAGGAAAAAAATTAGGTTTATTTTGTGTGGCTGATTCGGCTTTTGAAAGTACAAAAAAAGTGCACATGCAGTGGCTTGCATACGATTCAGAAGTAGCACAAAATTTATTTATAAAGGCAATGCTGTTTTGGGAAAGACATATATTTCCATTGCTGTTATCTTCTGTACAGAAGTAAGATGTATAAAACTATGTGTGACAAAATATATATCTAATATATTTAGAATTATTACCCATTATCGCTTGTCAATTCCTATATCATAACTATTTTTTTATTATTGGTGAGTGCAAATTTATCAACGCCGAGGCAATCACGATAATGTGATCAGTGTAAGATAACATACTATGGCTTATAACAGCATGTGGCTTTAGAAAATCGAATTCACGCAATCTCCCAATGACACGTTCTATGTGGATCCGTAAGCTAGCAATGCGCTTGGTTTCCAGAACCTCAGATTTCGTAGGTTTATATGTGGACGACACGCTTGGTGGTTTTATTAACTCGTAATGTTTTTCTGCTAATAAAGACTTGATATTTTTAAAACCTCGGTCCGCCATAACAGCACATTTTTCGGGGAGCTGATCTAGTATACCACATTTCTCAAACAATAATACATCTGATATTCTGCCTCCGTATCCAGTAGAAATGAAATTGATAAAGCCATCCGGACCACAAGATATCAAATACTTTAGCGTGTTACACTTTTTGTATTCAGACCAAGTCAAGGATTGATTTACGGGATCACTCGGTTTTTCGATTTGTATTTCCAGAGCATCTACTATGGACTGGACATGACTGTATGAGCTTCGAAAAGCAATAGGCAAAGTTTTTTTAACTAAATCTGGATTTGGAAAAAAAATCAAAGTTTTTAGTAAGTGACTGAGTATTGGAATTGTTTTGCTGAAAACTATACTTGCATTACTAGGAGTCATACAGAATTGTTCGGCCAGTCGTTCAAACGTATCTTGTCTTCTGATTTTCATTAAGGATAACTGTATATTTTGGATACTTATATTACCTTTTGTGCTCAAAAGATGCAACAGTGAATTCCATTCGTTTGGAATCCCTAGGTACGCTTTCATGTTAGTACTTATAAAATAGTTTGTTACATTCAATATGTCTTGATATTTTTTATTTGGGCTATTAGGATCGTCAAGACTCGTTTGGTCGCTAAACACATAACAATCATGGGAACTACTATCTGTCGACGTAGTTGTAGTGCTTTTGGATATGCAGTCATAGGACGTCTTAGGAGTAACAGGTTTTGTCGGAGAAGTTGCAACATCCACATAGAAAAGTAATTTAAAAGGAGAAGAACATTTATTCACAGTCGATACTGGAATGTTGCACGTTGTATGAACACTGCGATAGTGTGGTCGGATCGGTCGGATTTTGACCTGTACTCCAATACTGTGCTGCATCATGGAAGTCTGTATTCCGACATCTCTTCTTGTGTCCGCATTGTCACACACAGTGAAAGTTTGTTCAGCTCTAGATTTGAGAACGGGATCATTTATCGCAGATTCATTTAGGGCAGCAGTTGTACTCTGTTCCGATGCATCTGCAGCATTTGTAGAAGAAGACTCGAATGCTTCTGCAAGGATCTCGCTTACTTCCGCTCGTCTTTGTCGTTTTACTGCTACTATACGTGGAGTTGAACACGTTCTACGTTTACGGTCGGGCTGGCATTCGAATTTATGTGGAATAACGGTTTTTTTAATTTTCACTGGACCTCCCATCATCATGTAATACTGATAATTTTCCATATCCTTTGGCAGCTGTAAATACAAAACATTTTTGCACTTACAAAATTAGGAGTTATTTATAGGTGAGATGCTATCGAAAAAATAATAATTTGACAATGTGACATATACTTAAGCTGCAAAAACGCTTACTCACATTGAAATGGTCTTCACAGCAAAAGAAGTTCGATTTGCTATTTTTGGGGTTATCTCTCCGAACGGCATTAAACCATCTCTGACGAAGTTTCACGTCTTTTTGTGGCACTGTTGCGAACACTTTATTTGGTGTACTTATAGTTGTACTACCACAGAGAGGGACGAAGCACGTCCTATAACTTTTAATCGGTGTCATTTCTATTAAAAACCCGAAATGTCAATAGATATCGTATACGGCATATATCATTGTGACGTCACTGACCGCTCGGGTAACTTCGGGCGTGATCGGCGCGTCGTCGGCTATGAGTTTGAAACAATATTTTCTAAATCCTATATCTCCGTTAATATTACGTAAAAAAAAAAAAAATAGTTTTTTATAAAACATGCATATAAACTTTTTAAATATCTAAAAAAAAAATTACGTTTAAAAACCCAATTGACATCTGTAGCCTGTTTTATTTATTAACTTATTTTATTTATTTACGAGTGTTACTTTGTTATATGATGCTTCATGATATTTCTCTGTACTCATTTCACCTTACGCTTAAGTCTAGGCCTTCAGTCCGTACGCTGACATTAACTCATAAGCATTGTTTTGTTACTGAAACCAGACGGTAGATCATCATGACATTGATATTACACTGTCTGGTAAGTGAATTTTACATCTTTATAAAGAAACATACGAATTGCAGCTAACTTTTCAATTTCATTTTATTTAAAAGGCAGCAGTTATCACGTAATTTACCTTATGTTCAACCTTTTCCAATAACTTTACCGCTGTCCAATGTCTTATGAATACGATAACATTTCACTTTTATTTATGCGTCTAAACTAAGACAGAAACGTTTGTATTTTATTTTGTTTTAAGTTATTAAACGTGTTATTATTTATTATTAATATAAAAATTAATATTGTTCGCTCGGCGGTTTGCTCTTATTTGTCTTAGGTTTCAAAAAGATTGTACATCTGGACAGCGTTATTCATGACTTAGAATAAATCTTCTTTTCATAAGAGAAGAAATTCTTTTATTTTTCAATACTTTAGCTTTTAATAATATTTTTAACGTATTTTCTTTTAGGTACAAGATTACTTAAATATCTAATTGTTACAGTAAATTCCCCTTAAAAAATTTATTACTTCTGAGTAACTGGGCAAACCTTGTAGAAAGATTCAATAAGTGCTTTGTGTTATAATTTAAATTAAGTTAACGCAAAGATATTTAACGAAACGGATTGTTTAGAAAATAATTTTTGTATTGTAAAATTTTGTATTGTAAAATACACAGTATAATTTTTTGTATTTGTTTTAATTTTCATAAGTTAATAATAGTTATGTCTTGGCGAAAGTTTTATCCGTTATCAAAATTTTCTGCAAGGGAATACTTCTGACGAAGAGTAAAAAGTGATTTTTAGTGCAAAAAAAATTTATTTCTATTATTACAATGCGTAAGAATATTGCATGCGACGCGCGCGAAGGCATAGCGCGACCGCCGCGGCCGGCCGCGGCCGTGCCGCCGTGCCGCCGCGCGATGCGCGGCGGAGCGCTCACGCACACTATCAAGCGCGCGGCTCACCGACGTTCTTCCGGCTAAAGAACGACGCTGGTTGGACTAACTTTACTCAATGGTTACGGCTTTGTTAAGCATTATAGAAAAAAGTGGTTCAGGACTTTTCGACTCAGTTTTTGACAAGGAATACCGCTATGTAGTTAGTGTCCGCTCTTTTAGTAACACCCTGTATATGTATATATATATATATATATATATATGTATATATATATGTATATGTATATGTATATATATATATATATATATATATACATATATATGTATATATATATATATATATATATATATACATTGTGAATCTTAATGGATGTACCAACCTTTTACCATGAGAGATGGGTTACCGACTGCAACTGTAATCAACCGAAAGATCCATAGATGACACCTGGTTGGATCGACCGCTCCGATCGACATACAGGGAAGTCAAAAATTGTGCATCAAGTAACGTGTATCGCATTCTATACATACATATTTTTCTATTATATCCAACTCTTCCCATACAGCACAAAAACCTTTTAAAATATTTAAAATATTTTTTAAAAAGTTTAAAATAATTTAAAATAATTCACGCAAATATTTTTAGAATGTTTCTATGTCCGCCAAATCATGTTAAAAGAATATTTTCAAAAATGTTTTAAAAGATTGCATACAAATATATTCAATAATATTTGTAAAATCTTTTAGAAATATTACTTCAAAAAATAAAATGTTCAAATTTCTAAAAAATTTTACAAATATTGTTAAATATATTTTTATGCAATCTTTTAAAAACATTTTTGAAAATATTTTCTTGACAATCTGGCAAACATAGAAACATTCTAAAAATATTTTTCTAAACTATTTTAAAAAATATTTTGTGTTGTATGGATTACGCGTTTTTTTTTTACACAATTGTTTTCTAATAACGAGATTTCTTATTATTGCGCAACGTATCTACCGCATAAAAGAGATATTATTTGTATCTGTGTATCATTTTTATACGATTTTTAAAAAATAATGATTCTTTAATAAAGTTACTTGGTAGCGATTTTTTTCACGCTTACGCGGAACACTTTAGCGCGTAAAAAGAGAGTTGGACCTGAAGCGAAAAAAATATAAAAATATTCTACCATTCTTATATTAGAAAATGCGTAATTCTACTGCAAGAAATATTCTGCTGTATAGTACTTTATGGATATAAAATAATAACTTAAAAAATTAAAAGTAATAACAGTGGACTTCCGCACCACCTCTGAGGTACCACCAATGGCGCGTTAGGTTTTTTAAAGTGGACCTTCGCCTGGAGCCATAATGTGGTACAATATGGCGAAGGTCCACTTTAAAAAACCTAACGCGCCATTGGTGGTACCTCAGAGGTGGTGCGGAAGTCCACTGTTATTACTTTTAATTTTTTAAGTTATTATTTTATATCCATAAAGTACTATACAGCAGAATATTTCTTGCAGTAGAATTACGCATTTTCTAATAAGAATGGTAGAATATTTTTATATTTTTTTCGCTTTAGGTCCAACTCTCTTTTTACGCGTTAAAATGTTCCGCGTAAGCGTGAAAAGAAATCGCTACCAAGTAACTTTATTAAAGAATCATTATTTTTTTAAAATTGTATAAAAAAGATACACAGATACAAATAATATCTCTTTTATGCGGTAGATACGTAGCGCAATAATAAGAAATCTCGTTATTAAAAAACAATTGTGTAAGAAAAACGCGTAATCCATACCGCACAAAATATTTTTTAAAATAGTTTACAAAAATATTTTTAGAATGTTTCTATGTTCGCCAGATTGTTAAGAAAATATTTTCAAAAATGTTTTTAAAAAATTGCATAAAAATATATTTAACAATATTTGTAAAATCTTTTATAAATTTGACCATTTTATTTTTTGAAGTAATATTTCTAAAAGATTTTACAAATATTATTGAATATATTTGTATGCAATCTCTTAAAACATTTTTGAAAATATTCTTTTGACATGATTTGGCGGACATAGAAACATTCTAAAAATATTTGCGTAAATTATTTTAAACTTCCTAAAAAATATTTTAAATATATTTTAAGAGGTTTTTGTGCTGTATGGAAAGAGTTGGATATAATAGAAAAGTATGTATGTATAGAATTCGATACACGTTACTTGATGCACAATTTTTGACTTCCCTGTATGTCGATCGGAGCGGTCGATCCAACCAGGTGTCATCTATGGATCTTTCGGTTGATTACAGTTGCAGTCGGTAACCCATCTCTCATGGTAAAAGGTTGGTACATCCATTAAGATTCACCCTGTATATATATATATATATATATATATATATATATATACAGGGTGTTCCAGACCTCACGTATAACCCGTTAATGACAGATTCCTAAGATTATTTGGAGACAAAAATCCTAATGCCAAAATGTCGAGGCTGCTACAGTATTTGAACGGGAAAGGTTTAAAGTTTACCAATCAGCTTGTCTAAATTTCGCGCGCTCAGGGATGTCGTATATCGAAACGGCTCTTCCACACTTCACTCAACTCGATAGAAATATTTGAAATTATTATTTCTTTTATTTTTTCGTGCACTATTCTCAAGACTGACTTCCTAAATTGTTGTACGAAATCAGGATACATGTCGAATTGTAAAGTATTTATGTAAAGCGTGCCGCGGACAAATGACATTTAATTCTCATAATCGGTACAAAGTATGATGTGCTGCATAAAATGTCGATTAGAAAAAAAGATATTATTGAGAAAAAAAATACTATAAATACTAACATGTTTGGAAATAATTTAAAAAATTGTTTTATTAATTTTTTTGATGAAGTACGTTTTCCAGAATGTAGACAAATAAATTATAATGTAGTTTTGCGATTGCTGTTTTGCGTGCGAGAAACAGACTTTCTAGAGCCCAACAGACAAATTAATGTTGTCGTTGAACGTTGCATTCGTACGATACAGAACGAAGAAGTGGTCTTCCAAACTGTGAACGATACATCGGTTGTCATTGAATGGAAACCGATCTTGAATTATTGTAGTCTTGCAATTCTACACATAGCAACTGCAAAAAAGATGCGCTAACTTTTATTAAAAGTTTAAGTTTTTAGTTTTTTTTAGCGCATCTTTATTGCAGTTGCTATGTGTAGAATTGCAAGACTACAATAATTCAAGATCGGTTTCCATTCAATGACAGCCGATGTATCGTTCACAGTTTGGAAGACCACTTCTTCGTTCTGTATCGTACGAATGCAACGTTCAACGACAACATTAATTTGTCTGTTGGGCTCTAGAAAGTCTGTTTCTCGCACGCGATACAGCAATTGCTAAACTACATTATAATTTATTTGTCTATACATTCTGGAACACCGTACTTCTTCAAAAAAATTAATAAAACAATTTTTTAAATTATTTCCAAACATGTTAGTATTTATAGTATTTCTTTTCTCAATAATATCTTTTTTCCTAATCGACATTTTATGCAGCACATCATACTTTGTACCGATTATGAGAATTAAATGTCATTTGTCCGTGGCACGCTTTACATGAATACTTTGCAATTCGATATGTATCCTGTTTTCGTACAACAATTTAGGAAGTCAGTCTTGAGAATAGTGCACAAAAAAATAAAAGAAATAATAATTTCAAATATTTCTATCGAGTTGAGTGAAGTGTGGAAGAGCCGTTTCGATATGCGACATCCCTGAGCGCGCGAAATTTAGACAAGCTGATTGGTAAACTTTAAACCTTTCCCGTTCAAATACTGTAGTAGCCTCGACATTTTGGCATTAGGATTTTTGCCTCCAAATAATCTCAGGAATCTGTCATTAACGGATTATACGTGAGGTCTGGAACACCCTGTATATATATATATACAATTGTATATATATATATATATACAATTTAGCAGTCAAAGAACCTCAAATATAAACTTTGTATCCCACATCTTAGTAAAGTATTTCGTATTAACGTATGTACTACATTATAGAAATTTTACAATAATGTATAACTTTTGTATAATGTATAACTTTTATGCAATGACGTCTAAACAATGGCAAAATAGTAACTTTCTATACTGTTACCTTGTTTACGCGGCGGCGCTCTGCGTTTACGCGGTCCCTAATTTTCTACCGTTTACGCGTGCGTAGTATTCTGCGAGACTTTTTGAAAGTCGTTTACGCAGGCGCGAAGTATAATAATGTCCTACGGTTCGTCGTGAGGTTCCTCTCTACATACGCGGTATTTTTAAAAGACGTAAATGCGATTTAGAGGTTATCAGTTCAAACTTCAAATAATAAGTCAAAATGGATTCGACAGGTAATATTGTGAGTACTATTGCTGTTTTCGCCAAACAACATCAAGAAATATTGACGGCTGAACTCTTGTGCACCCTTGAGAATCAAATTCGTCGTTTACGCGAGGTATTAGCACGGAAAGTATTAGCTATTTTCAGTAACTTGCTTCTATTATCGTAATGTAGTCAATGGCTACTCACCCCCGTTTACGCGGAGTGACTTATCGTAAGTTACGATAATCTGAGTGAATTATCGTAAGTTACTACAGAAGTAACGCTCGCGTAAACAAGGTATGTGTATTGTAAAGAAATGATAGTAACTTCGAATTTACCGCATAATGATGACGTATGAATGGTGACAATTCTGATTGGCCGTTGACCGTCACGTGATTTATATATGCGCGTAAGCATACCCTTGTCTTTGTATCATAATATTAATGATATACATATTATACGTATATACATGTATAATGATATAATAGTAATATAATAACAATAATAATTAATAATCTGTTAAATTTCCAGGGAAAATCCAGCATCATTTACAAATTCCGAAAAAGCTCTCCGCTTTCCTCTACTATAACTCGTAAACTATTTATCTGAGAAAAAAGTGTTGAATACAAAAGTTGCAGGAAATTTTGTACTTTACAACTTTGTAATAGATACTTTTGCTCTAAATTGCAGTGGAAACGAGATATTCGCAAAAAAACCGGTTTTTGGTGCCATTTTTTCAAGATGGTGGCGCGAGCGGCAGCTTGCCGAGGTCGCAAACTTAGGGCTTTTATTAGGACCCCAAAATGAACAAAATTGCTAAGTATAAACTTTTCAAGACCTTTTGCAAGCTAAAGCCTTTTTTTGTGTTTACATTTACTGGCCGTACCGTTACTTTCGGAATTAAAACACGGTTATATAGAAGTTAAAGCTAGAATAATACAATCGTGTACAATTAAATAAATCTGGAGTGGACGTCCTTTTCAATTCGACCACTGAAACGTATATGATAATACTTATCGTAACAATCTATACACTGAGAAAAAAACTGTTGATTGAATAGCGTCAGTGTTATTGAAAAATCTTTTATTGATTCAACTACAACGCTCTTAAAATATTATTAAATAAAGAGTATAATTCAAGAACTACATGTTTCTTTCAAACAACGCAATGGTATTAAAAATATTTTTTGATCTAATGACACATTTCGTTGCTTGAAATGCATATGCAATTTCGCCAATTGGATATTTAATAATGAAAACATTTCTATTTCCTCTAAAAAAATAAATGTATATAATTCAATTATATTCCCATACAGCACAAAAATTCTTTATGTTGATGTAACATTGTACTAATCTTTCCGCGCTAAATCGCAACACGCCGCTAGGCGGCGAAAGAAGGTAAGACTAGTAGTAGTAGTAGTAGTAGTGATAGTGGGTGGTCCTACTAGAGTCCCAGACGACACCTAGATCTTTAAGATCCTTTGTATCCCCACTCTTTGTTAGCCAAATGCTTGGATTTTTGGACCAACGGTTTAACGTCTCTTCCGAAAGACGGAGCCCAGTTTTTCCCTGTTGGGAGGCTGTCCCCCGCGGGGGGGTCACTCGAAAGACGGAGCCCCCCCCCGCCCAGAGACCGTCCCCCCCTCGGGAGGGTCACCCGAAAGGTCCTTCATGAGGCCCTAGCGGAGCCCTTTTCCCGCCGAGAGTACGTTTCTCCCGCGGAGGGGGGGGGGCACCTGAAAGACGGAGCCCTTCCCCCGTTGAGAGTCCACTTCTCCCGCATGGAGGGGCGCAGTTTCGGAATATTCCATTACAGAAAAATTCCATGTTTACATGATCAAGTGGACTCGAACCTGGTTCCTCAGATTACGAGTCTGGCGCTCTACCACTAGACCACACTGCCGCCCTAAGGTAAGACTAACTCGTAATTAAATCTCAGTTAGGAGTAAATATAAGTAAGTCCCTGGTGAAGCAAAATCACGACACCCACTCTTCAGCCTTCTTACCTTTCACAACTATATAACTATAATGATATTTATCAGTATTAACCACAAGATGCTTGAAATTAGTGCTTGCAATCCCGCAAAATGGGATCCCACGCTATTTTTTAATCCCGCAAATATAAAATTATACTTGCGGGATTCCGCGGTATTTGCGGGACTGCGACGACTGATTTCCCAGTCAGAAAGTTGGAATCAAAATTCGAAATGTATAAGAAAAAATTGATTGAAAATATACATAATATATAGAAAAGAAATAGATTTTCTTTACATATAATTGAATTAGTTTCTTTCTAAATAAATTTTTTTTTTCTCATGAGACGTTCTGTAATTAGTAAAATATATTATAAAAATATATCAATAATATGCTTATCTCTTGACATTTTAATAGCGCAAAATTGATTTGTTGCTTATGTAGCTAACAAGTTTATATTTTATTATATAAAACAATTAATTAAAGAAAGTTTTTACTAAACACATCACTTTGAGCGTATAACGATTATCTCAAGCAGTTCATATGTGCAATTACGTACATTCATAGTAATATATTTTAACATTTTAAGTAACTATCGGAGCAAGTGCATCAGCTGCGGATAGCATTATTAGCATTTGCATGATTAACTAAATCTTCTTTTTATCCGCGTAATGGGAGGCGAGAGGAAGTGAGAGAAAGAGGGCGAGTCGCGAAACTTTTTGAACGATTTTCTCCACTCCACTCCGTCCGTCGTCTGTCAGTTGTTCGAGCGTTGCGTCCTCGCGTCGTCAGACTTTTGTCAGTTTTGTTTTGTCTAAACGTAAATATCCCACTACTGCTTCGTCTCTTATGACAAAGATCAGACGCACGCGAGTGACGCGAGTTTAATATTATTTTATTAGTACTACTTGTGAAAGAAAAATGTCTAATGAAGAATGGAGTAGTTTAATGTGCGTTGATGAGAATGATGAGACAGTAGCCACTGATAAGACGGTAACAGTTTGGACATATTTTAAAAAAGAGAAAAATTCAGAAAACGCTAAATGCCTACTGTGTACTGCAGTTTTAAAATGAAGTCAACGATCAAGAAAAGGGTAATTATTTATTCACAATTTATGTATACGCTATTTACATTATGTATATCCGTATAATTATCTCAATTTTCAAAAAAATGCAATATAGGTTAGTGACGCACCTGAAGAGCAAACATTATATAGATGTGAAGTCAAAAGCAGCGTTATCATGTGAGAGTCAACAAAATGTGTCACAGACAATTCGTCAAGCATCTACACCTTCTACTTCGTCGACTACCCCGTCTAACAATGATGTCAAAAATGCCATACCAAAAAAAGGTCAAAATAAGTGATTACTTTTTAAAAGAAAATTCTCTGGAAGTAATAATATCACGAATGACTGCCAAAGATGGTTTTTCTTTTAATTCCTTTTGCAAATCTTTAGATTTGAGGAATTTGTTTATGAAAAGTGGCCATAAACTTCCATCATCTCCAAACACAATAAGGTCTATAGTTATTACATTCTCAGATTCTGTAAAAGCCAATATAATAAACGAAATCACAAAACTTCAAATGCAGAACCAAAAATTCTCATTAACATTCGATGAGTGGACATCTCGAAAGAACCGGAGATACTTAAACATAAATCTACACTATAACAAAAAGCATTGTAATCTTGGATTGGTCAGAATCCAAGCTTCTTGTTCAGCAGAGCATTGCGTGAGCATGGTTGAAGAGCGTCTTAAGAACTTTAATCTAACCATTAAAGATGATATTGTTGCTATAACCACCGATGGAGCGAGCGTGATGATAAAAGTTGGGAGGCTTATACCATGTTATCAACAACTTTGTTATGCTCATGGCATACAGCTTGCTATTATTGATGTTTTGTACAAAAATTTTACAGCAAGTAAAAATGAGAAGCAAGAAGCAATTTAAGAAATCTGTAACACCGTTCAATCTGAGATATCTGACGATGACGATGACGATGACGAAGAAGGTGGTTTGACAGTAAATTATATTCCTCCATCCATAGAAGTTGCTCCAAATTATAGAGATCTTATTACAAAAGTGCGAAAAGTTGTAAAGCTTTTTAGAAAATCACATGCAAAAAATGATGTTATTTTGCAGAAATATGTTCAAGAACAACACGGTAAAAGATTAGAATTAATTCTAGATTGTAAGACTCGCTGGAATAGCCTGCTAAACATGTAAGAACGCTTTTATAATGTTAGATTATGTATAAGTAAAGCTTTGATCGATTTAGAAGCGGAAATCCGATTCACAGAAGAAGAATGGTCCATTATAAATGACTTGAAGATCTCTCTGGAACCAATAAAATTAGGAGTTGAGGTATTGTGCAGAAGAGATGCAACTTTTATTACAGCGGAAACAACATTGCGTTTTATACTAGAAAAACTAGATAAGCAGTCCACTCCTCTGAGCACTAACTTAGCCGTGGCACTTCGTCGTAGGATTGGGCAACGCCGTACTGACGTAACTGGTATATTGTTATATTTGCAAAATCCGAATAAATTTGAAAATGATTTAAAAAATCCGGAAGGTAGTACATTTCTAATGCCTAAAAAAATAACGATACGCAAAGAAATAAAAAACCTATTACAAAGAGTTTTAAATAATCAACACGGAGAAATTATTCTAAGTACGTCCGATACTGATTTATATTTTAATCATTCCGACGAAGACCAAGATGAACCTGCCCCTTCTATTCTGTCTTTAGAGGAAGAGTTAGAGATGAAATTGCAGAATGAATACTCCGAAGTAACCGAATCGAAGGGTCTTTCTAAAAATATAGAAAACATATTAAAGAAAGAAATGAGCGCTTTCGAAAATGAGGGTACTAAAGGCAAATATCTTTGTATTGCATATGAATATCTATTAACAATTCCACCGACAAGCGTAGAAGCAGAGCGAGCATTTTTGGCTGCAGGATATTTATGTAGTGATCTGAGAACCAGCTTGGAGGATGAAACCATTAATAGTCTTTGCTTTTTAAGATCATATTTCCAAAATTCTACATCATAAAAAAATTACAAGTTCGATAATTTGATTAATTAAAAAATTATTTCTTACTTTAATAAATTTGTAACTTTAATTTCTTAAATTAAATAATTTTCTATTTTTTTTTATATTGAACATTTAATAATACTAACTTACTAGGTTCAACTCAAAGCTTAATTTTTATATGATAAATCGGTCTTAAACATTTTTGTGCAATTTTGAAATTAATTTTATGTATCGGAAATCGGAACTGTGAAACTGTCGGATAAATAATATATTTTGTTTTATTATAGTACAATTATGTTTTATTTTAACTATGTTTAGTTTTGTATGAAAAATTAATATTGGTTTCAGTTAATTATCTACAGATTAAATATTTTGTTCGTTTATGCCGATACGTTTTATCTATTTCTTTATATCACATTATTCGCATTGAAAAATGTTATTAATAATGTATGATTCATTATGTTATATGTACCATGTATCTTATAATATTTTTGACAACCTACTTATTAATGTTATTATATTATAAAGTAATGTGTAACAATATAAAGCAAGATTTCAATAATGTTTACATGTTAAATAATTATATTTATCTGAATAAAGTTAATTATTTATGTAAAAAATATTATTTTCTTAAGACATTGCCAAATCTCGCGGGATCCCGCGGGATCCCGCGAAATTGAAAACAATCTCGCATTAATCCCGCGGGACTGAAAACGGCGCGGGATTGCAAGCTCTAGTTGTGGTCGAAAAGGTTGTCCGACTTTTTTTTATAAGTTTTGGAACGCACTCTGTCATGTGAGAGTTGATGGTCCCTGCTCACGGCCATGACCTAAGGTTTCGCAGTGACACATTATCGGAGCAGACGGACAATCTATACAAGGTGTCAAAAAAGTTTGGAATACCAGAAAAAGTAAGCACGTGTATTTTGACGTAAGAAACAAAGCCCGTCATAAAGAGGAAAAAAGAGAAGAGGAATATGAGAAGAGAATGGTAAGTAAAATGACCAGTGACCAATATTAGAAAAGAAATCTAATAATATACCCATAAGAAAGTACAAATAGGCATTTTAATATACCTGTAAGAAAGAAATTTTTTGAAGTATAATTTGTTTAAACTAATAGATAGAATATGATGAAATCA
The DNA here is from genome assembly GCA_030770355.1 of Harpagoxenus sublaevis. NCBI lineage: Eukaryota > Metazoa > Arthropoda > Insecta > Hymenoptera > Formicidae > Harpagoxenus > Harpagoxenus sublaevis. The sequence continues at coordinate 133,052 of JASTWR010000441.1, forward strand.
CATTAGATTTCATTCAATTTTAATGTAAATTAATAAAAGTTGTTAATATTAATTGAATTAAATTGAACGTAATGTAATCCTATCATGTTCTATCTGTTATGTCAAACAGTATATTTTATTACAATTGGGAAAATAATATGCATGAATATTACAAAGGGAACAGTGGTTCGAGACGTGGGAGAAAGCTTTTAGTCAACGATGGACGCAGGTATGATGAAAATTAATGTCTAAAACAACATTTTTACACAACACTAATGAAGAATTTGTCAGCATAATTAAGAATTGAGAGATTAAATTAAATTAAAATAACCAATTAAATTATCATATGTATACTTGCAGGTAAAAGGGGAAGCAGCGTTGAACAGAGGTGAAAGAAGAATAGTTAATGGGATCTGTGGGAAAGTTGGAGCTTGCAGTGGAAAAATATAATATAAGAATCTTCATAAAACTGAAAATCTACACTTGGAGATGAGAGAAAAAATGAGGGATACGAAGAACTTGCCGAAGAAGAAGGAAATACGCTATATTAAAAAATTAAGGGGGATGAAAAATCAACAAATTCAAGAACAAGGTAAGCTGCTGAACTAATAAAATTTCTCTTACATTGAGAAATTGTAGTGTATCATATTGCAAAATTGTTAACAAACTAAGTCGATTCCTGTTTTAAACCTTTAGGAAAATAAAAAAACTACGCCTAACAGGTGAAGACATCACATAAATAACAAAGTCAGCCTGCGTTCACAAATTGTGGAAGGACATATGTTTTTATATGTTTTTTATGCTAATTATACATAACAACTGATACATTTATACACATATGATTATACATATATAGGCAATTTTTTTCTCATTACCTCAAACTTCACTTATTATAAAAATGCAATGCGATAATGATCTTTTTAATTATTTTTAGATTCTTCTTTTTCTTCTTTTTTTCTGTAATATATATTATAAAAGAGAGACAAAACATGTATGGACACATTTGATATATTTAATTATATATATTTATATTGTATACAGGATGTACCAAAAAGCCCGGTTATTGTTTCACTGACAAATTCTGTGGAACATTTTGAGAAAAAAATTCTTATGCGAAAATGTTGAGGCTATAATAGTTTTTGAATTAAAAGTATTTAGAGTTAGCGAATCAGACCGCCTAAAGTTGGCGCGCTCAGGTGTGGTACATCGCATAGCAAGTGAAGGTGGGCTAGCTTGTGACACACTTTATTTGACAAACTTAACAGTTCGCTGTGCATACGTATTTATTGATATTCCATAATGCTTGCATTAATCTTTATGTACAGTAAATTGAACAATCACAGATAAATAAGACAAAGCTTCAAAGCTTCAAAGTAATTTCCTTGTCGTTTGCAGAATTACGCCAACGTCTAAAAAGTGAGTCAATGTACAAGAACACCTTCACTTGCTATGCGATGTACCACATCTGAGCGCGCCAACTTTAGGCGGTCTGATTCGCTAACTCTAAATGCTTTTATTCAAAAACTATTATAGCCTCAACATTTTTGCATAAGAATTTTCTTCTTAGAATGTTCCACAGAATTTGTCAGTGAAACGGTGAACGGGCTTTTTGGTACACCTTGTATAAAATTTTTTTACCGGGCATTAAGAAAAATATGTATACGATTATCCATTGGAATAATGTACAATAACAGATTTATCCACTATTTGCAGAGTTACTTGGATAAATTATACTAATAGGTTGTGGTGATGCAATATCAACGAAGTATTGAAGATAAAAGCCGGCGATCGCTCAACGTTGGAGAAAGGAAGTGGGATACAATTTCCGATTTCGAATCCAGTATGCAATTTAAAGATCGTTTATTATTGAAGAAAATGAAAGGTTTAATATTATACAATATGTAGGGGAGACCGAGGCTAACTCGACACCGGGGTAAACTTGACACTAGGCTTTTTGCCTATTTAAATCTATCGTAGAAACTTGCCTTTCCTATGGTAAATGTGTCTTTATGTGCCAGAGTTGTCAACAAAATTTGGTGACATTCTGAATTATGGTGTAACTTCTAATGCGGCATAAACGTTTTCGATGGTAAAAAGTTATTTTTCTGATCTCTCGAAAATTTCTACTCTTTCATCGAGTTTTACTCTTACGAATCTACCATTAAGTCATTTTGATGGGAAATTGATGCTCTATACGAATCCGATAATCGTTTTTGCATATTTTCAAAATTTTTATGTTTTTGGAGTGACAAAAGTGAAAAACGACGTTTGGGGCAAAGTCGTCACCACTTCACCGGGGCAAAGTCGACACTAATCTATTTCGATAAAGCGTTGTAAATAAGTCATTTGATTTTGGCTTGCAGCAAAATAGTTTGTACATACAATAGAAAAAGACCAGTGATAGATAAGGAAATAATGAAAAAAGCTGTACTTGCCGCAAAAAGGAAAAAAATTAAGATCATATACGCTGCAGAAATATTCGGGGTGTCAAGACAAATTGTTGTTTATTATGGCTCATGACAAATTTGTGAGAAATTGACAAATCACTGTCGAGTATTCTTCTCATATTCGACTGTGATTTGTCAATTTCTTACGGTTTAAGGCTTGAAACTTAATATGCCTTAAATTCCCATTGTAGACTCCGCTTTAATTGTTTTTCAGACATGAGATTAGAAGAAGATAATTAAAAGTTTAACAATTTTTTTCTTATTATTTCCAATGATTGTTTTGCTTTATTTCAATTTTGTACTTTCTGTTGTGAGCGCACAACGCTATAATTATTAATTAAATAATTATAAGTAATCCGACCCTAGCAACTGAACTCAAATACGAAATCTGCCAAAAAACCTGACGATTGCATCGGACGACGATCATCCGATGCAAACCGACACCGGAACCCAGAGCGTTCAACTCCAGGTTGACCGAAAGCGCTGATGCGAAGGTCAGCGCAGAGCGCTGACGACGAGAAGTCAACGCTAACTCGGGAGCCCCCGAATTAGCAACAGAACATCGGTCCGATATTATAAATACCGCCGATTCGGAAGATCGGGCGGGCAGTCAGTCATAAGATTTTGAAACATACGTGCGGTCACCTTTACTAATTGTTAAACTTAGAATAATCTCGGGAATTGTGCAAAGAAATCAAGACCGTTATCAATTGTCAATCATTTTAATTAAAGATATTTGAGAAGAAATATCGAAGTAACATTTATTGAAACACTCCGCCGTGTGCAACTTCCTCCAACCCGGAATTCCCGAATCCTGTGCCGGCCCTGAGAACCAACTCCCGGTTACGGCACAACAATTGGTGGCAGCGGTGGGATTCCGTCACCTTGGAGGAGAGGCCAGATCGAGAGTGTTCATCTGCAAAAGAGCGGATCGTGAGAAAGTGGTGAAGCAACCCTAAGAAGAGCGACCGAATCTTGATCCAGAGCGAAGGAAGCACCCGGTAGCAGCCCACGAGTGTTATCAACGACACCGGAGAAGGCGCCGACCTACCACACGGTGACTCGCCAGCCAAGCAGCCAAGCAGCCAGACTAACGAAGCAGCGGTCAACGACCAGCGCAGCGACGAATAACATGCGTCTACTAATGTAAGTCGCAATAAAAAATTGTAAAGCGTTATAAGGCGATAAATGTCAAAGGACGGAAACACGTCCCGCCGAGCAAATTAGAGCTTATATTACGGTAGATGTCGGACGGTGAAACTCGAGATAGCCCCGTCCGCAACCCGTCGTGGTTACATAGAGCCGAAAGTGCGCCAGCGCGCCGAACACCTAGAGTCAGCCCTATAGGCCCCGTACGAATCGTAGAGGAAGCCGTTCGCGACATTGCAGAAAACGTCCGACGTAGCTTAGAATACTCGGATGAAGACTCGCCGGTATTAGAATTACACCCGAACGTCGTATTAGAGCGCGAATTTGCTTTCCTAGACGATAGTCTTTTACCCAGAAATAATAACGGTCCCCGAGATAACCCCAATAACGAAAACAATAATATTAACGAGAACAATAACGCGAATAATAACGAGGACGAAAGTGACGTACTCAGACTGCACCCGACAATAAGTGACGCACGTTCAGATACATCGGCCAATACACAGAGCAATAACTCCGGAAGAGGAGAGTTCTCCCTAACGTCCTACGACAGCTACGTATTTGATCCGGAAGAAGAAGATTATACTCCCGCGACCAGAAAAATGAGTCAGCAAGTAAGAGCGGCTCAAGCAAATGTACCCCGCGAGGACGCAAACGAAGTGCCGGTAACGCCCGAGCAAATAGACGCGGAAATCAACCGTTTAAGGTCAGTGAACCAACGGACACCCGCGAATAATCCACGTCGAGTTTCGAAGCCTGCGCGAGAATGCCCAGGCATGCAGGATTCCGTACTTGGTGAACTATTAGAAGAAATCCGGTCAATACAGGATCGTATGCGGAGATTAGAGACCGCGATTTACGAACGCGACGACCACAGAGTCCCGCGCGCTTCTAGTAACGGTCCATTCGACATAACTTACGGACGAACGTTGGAAGACGTCAGAAACCAACACGATCCCGTGAATGCGTACATTAAATTGAAGGAAGCTTGCGATATGATTCCGGAAATCGACGGAACTTCGCGCAGTCAGGTACAAAAATTTCTAAACGCAAGCACCTATGCGATGAGCGAAATTAATCCCGCAGAGGAAAAGTCATTACTAAAAGCTATACTTTGCACAAAATTAACGGGAAAGGCAATGTACGATTTCCAAACGCGTGACATACGTTCTTATGTTCAATTGAAGCAGGAAATAGAAATGTGCTATTTAGCAAAGCGAAGCACCACGCATATTCAGCGAGAATTTAATATGCTCCGGCAAAAGCCAGGCGAAAGGGCGAGAGAATACGGACTCCGCGTAGATAAATTATCTATGGAACTTTATCAATTCAATGATCGAAGGCCGTGAACATTCTTCTGAACAAAGAAAAGCGATATTAGATACGATACAGGAGCTAGCGCTAGAAAATTTCCAGCTAGGACTCCGTGATGACATTCAAACTATCGTGCGATCGCGAAATTACGCTAACCTCACAGCGGCGATTTTGGGCGCCTACGTCAGAGGAGAAATTAAAAGGACCTCCTCAGCGCTTCGACATATAATACCGACCGAAGCAAAAACGGTCAGGAGCAAACCCGACAAACTCAAAGCGTCGGAGTAAAGTGCCAAAAATGCGGAAAGCTTGGCCATATTGGACAAGAATGCCGTACGAGCCGATATTCAAACAGATATTCTCTCCCGAGAGCAGAAAAGCCCAGCGGAATAAATACCGTAGAAAAGTATTGTAACTACTGCAAGAAGGTAGGGCATAAACGGGAAGAATGTTGGCTGTTAAATGGCCGACCCGAAAAGGAAAGGGCGCGCCAATCTAAAACTGATGAAAATAAAAAACCACAGGTAAATGCAGCAGCGAGAGCAAGAGAGCATACGTCAGACAAGGACGATGAGATATCATAGCAGCAGCAGCGGCAGCAGCAGCAGCGGTGAAGAAGAAACGAGACCGAGAAAGCATAAGGCACGAGCCGTGAGCGAGTATCAAATTACTCAAGTGACGAGTAAGACTAATAAAAATTATAATCTCGACCTAGTAACACTGCCCGATGGAAGAAGCCAAGACGGGAAAAATAAATTTTTTACTCGATTACCGGAGCAGCCCTAACCTTTATCAAAATAGGTAACCTTGAAGGGCAATACACAAATGCGTGAGAAGAAACTCGCCGTGACAGGGATAACAGGACACCAGCTGTACACCCTTGGAAAAATAAAAGCCACAATAAAATTGGGAAAGCAAGCCATACGCCACACGATGTACGTGGTGAACGACGACTTCCCGATGGAATATGAAGGAATACTAGGAATCGATTTCATCAAAAAGCACCGAGCTGACTGTCTCCATGGGAAGAATGTATTGAGAATCGGCGGAGTAAATCTTAAGCTCCGACCATATAAAAAGGTAATATTACCGCCCCGCTGTAAAACAATCATACGAACGATAGCTGCAGATCAAAATAGAATAGGTATTGTAAAACGTGTAAAACCTATTCCTGAAGTCTTTATCAGAAGTTGCATGATAAAACTCATAGTTTCCACTTGTCTGATAAGCAAATTAAACATCACCGAGAAGTCAGTAGAGATGGTCACACCGCATGTAACTCTAGAAGAGGTGTCGGTGAATGACACGACTGACGTACGCACATTACACGCGACTAAAAAGCGCGAGTCAATTCAAGAACGACGGGAGAAATCACGTAAAAAACGCATGAAACATTTAAATAATAAGGAAAGAAAGGCGTTAGAGCAGATATGCGACGATTTTTGCGATGTATTTCACTTACAATTAGAAAACGATAAGCTAACACGCACCACGGCGATAAAACATGAGATCACGACGCGAGCTGATAGCGCGCGGGCGAACGTCCGCCTACCCGAGAAGCATAAAGAAAAAGTAAATCGACAGATTGAGATAATGCTAAAAGATGGAATCATTCGCCATAGTACGAGTCAGTGGAATTTGCCAATATTAGTGGTTCCTAAAAAACCTGATGCCTCGGGAAAACAAAAACTATGAATCGTTAGAGATTTTCGAAAGCCCAACGACCTTATAATAGGAGACTCGTTCCCATTGCCAAATACTACCGACATATATAATAAATTAAAAACATTTATTGAAGAATAAAAGCAAAGAAAAAACCAACTAAAAATCATCAATGCCACAGTAGGTCATATGGAGAAATTGGAGCAAACGCTTTCATACAATGAAAATTTACTGACTAACGTTACAAGGAAACTGCAAGAACAATTCATATACCGTGAAGAAATAGACGAACAACTACTAATGATCACTACCATCCCATGGTGTAAGTAACAAGGTGAAGCATTGCGCATAATGGCGGCAGCTTTGGCGGTTGAACCAATCAGAAGACGACCTTGTTTGTAGGCGCGCCGCTCACTTCAAAGTGAAATTTGATTATAACAAATAAAAATGCGTGAATTATGTAATAAAATAATCATGTTAATGATAATGTTAATGATCATGTTTATGTTAATCATGTTTTTTTTCTTCTATAATGTGTTGAAAAAGAATCATTTTTAGATTCTTTTTATTTTTTTTCCTGTAATATATACGAACAGACATTGTAGAAGAGAAAAAAAAACATGTATAAACATGTATGAACATATTTAATTATATATATTTTTGTTTTTTAATATATTTTTATATGAAAAAAGTTTTTACCGGGACAACGACGCTTTGACAACAGACGCACGCGACGGGTGACGGACGTGACCGATGTGACACTCGTGACAGATGACGCACTGACAGGAGCAGCCATATTGCTTTTCTTGCAAAACAGGTCGCGCGCTGATTGGCTCAAAAATTGAACAACTGCGCAGCGTCGGGAATGCTTCACCTTGTTACTTACACCATGTACCATCCTATCCGACCTCACGAAAGACATTGACGATAGGTATTACAGACTACTTGACATATACGAAAAATAACATGTTACACCCGTACTCTCAATAAAAAATATAATTATATAATATTTAAAAAAAGCAATTTAAATAAATGTACGCAAGAAAATGCTAAATTTATATGCGATTAAAATTTTCCTTTGTATTTTATAACAGCAAATGCACCAAGCGATGTGCAACTTTTTGTAAAAACGCCTAGATACATAGAAAATCGTAGACAACGTCACATCCTATCAAATGTAACATTTTGGATAACACTAACCGAACCTCAAACATGGTTATATTCCACTCCAAAATTATCAGAAATAATAATTCAATGTAACGAATTCCCAGAAAATAAAATCAAAATAGAAAGGACCGGAAAAGTAACGTTGCGCATTAATTGTAAGTTAACTACACCAGATATAACTTTAGAAACAAAAAACCATATTGATACTAAATATGTACAAATGTATTTACCAGAATTCAACGTAACTAATACCATAGAAAAAAGCATAATTATAAACAACAAATTAGAGTCCGAAAGAGAAATAAACTTAGAACCGATAATCGGAGACCCGTCGGAATTAATAAAATTAAGTTTAAATCTAGATGAAATAAAAAAAGAAGTGAAAAATAACCAACCGAGTATTTTTGCAAACAAGAACATTGTATATCCCGTAGGTTCTGCGACCATAACTGTAATCATAGTAGGCACTATAGTTGTAATCATTTACATAATAAAAAAAAGAAGAAACCATTAAAGATTTAAAGGGTAAAACCATAGCGTACAGATTAGAAATAAGAAAGTTTAGACTGTAACCTCTCAGGAAAAAGAAATACACGAAGAAATAATAACGAAAAACTTCGTATCCCTCAGTTTTTCTTTTTCCGCGGGGGAAGGGGTGTTGTGAGCGCACAACGCTATAATTATTAATTAAATAATTTATAAGTAATCCGACCCTAGCAACTGAACTCAAATACGAAATCTGCCGAAAAACCTGACGATTGCATCGGACGACGATCATCCGATGCAAACCGACACCGGAACCCAGAGCGTTCAACTCCAGGTTGACCGAAAGCGCTGATGCGAAGGTCAGCGCAGAGCGCTGACGACGAGAAGTCAACGCTAACTCGGGAGCCCCCGAGTTAGCAACAGAACATCGGTCCGATATTATAAATACCGCCGATTCGGAAGATCGGGCGGGCAGTCAGTCATAAGATTTTGAAACATACGTGCGGTCACCTTTACTAATTGTTAAACTTAGAATAATCTCGGGAATTGTGCAAAGAAATCAAGACCGTTATCAATTGTCAATCATTTTAATTAAAGATATTTGAGAAGAAATATCGAAGTAACATTTATTGAAACACTCCGCCGTGTGCAACTTCCTCCAACCCGGAATTCCCGAATCCTGTGCCGGCCCTGAGAACCAACTCCCGGTTACGGCACAACATTTCTAAATACACGATAAACAACGTATTTCATTTTTAGACAATAAAAAAATGTGTTTTAGATCAAATTGTATCGATTAGACAAAGTGTGGAGTTTGCCCTGTCATTTTTCAATTTGGTCTTTGCGTCACTTTTCCTCTCCTGGGGGCAAAACAAAGCGACATACAGCAAAACTTCCTTAAACAATTTTGTACCTAAAGGAACACTCTTTAAATGTGTACCATTGAATTTGCTTCAAAATTTTAATTAGTTGTTGAAAATTGCCTTTCAAAAAATCGTGTCGAGTTAGCCCCGGTCTTCCCTATATACATATAATAGTTTAAGGTAAATATGCATATTAGGTCCAACCTCACTGATGACCTTGACCTTGACATATGTTGTCAAGGTCACCCTCCTGAGTGACCTTCAGAAGGTTTTAGCCGGCGGTCATCGTTCGTTAAAAAGTTATTAACAGAAAGAAAATTGAAAATATAGCAGTTATTTTGAGCATTGAAAGGCATAAACGACCTTGACCTTGACATGTGTTGTCAAGGTCACCCTCCTGAGTGACCTCCAGAAAGTTTTAGCTGGCGGTCATTGTTTATTAAAAAGTTATAAACAAAAAGAATTTAGTGGGGAAAATTATTTAAAGCAGTGAATTGTTGGTATATTGAAAGGAAAGTTATTTAAGGCAGAGAATAAAGAGTATGTGCTTCAACTTACAAAGCACATACAAAGCACACACTTGTAAAGCGCGTCACTAACCTATAGGTTAGTGGTTCGCTTTACAAGTGTGTGCTTTGTATGTGCTTTGTATGTGCTTCACTTACAAGTATGTGCTTTGTAAGTTGAAGCACATACTCTCTATTCTCTGCTTTAAATAACTTTCCTTTCAATATACCAACAATTCACTGCTTTAAATAATTTTTCCCACAAAATTTTTTTTGTTTATAACTTTTTAATAAACAATGACCGTCAGCTAAGACCTTCTGAAAGTCACTCAGGAGGGTGACCTTGACAACATATGTCAAGGTCAAGGTCGTTTATGCTTTTCAATACTAAAAAAAACTGCTATATTTGTCAAACTCTTTTGTTTATAACTTTTTAATAAACAATGACCGCCAGCTAAAACCTTCTGAAGGTCACTCAGGAAGGTGACCTTGACAACATATGTCAAGGTCAAGGTCATTGGTGAGGTTGGACCTAATATGCATATTTACCTAGTTTAATGTTACATAATAATAATAAGTATACATATTTATTAATGTTTAGGATTGGATAAAATTCGATAAAATCGGATAATGGGCGCTGTAGCGACAGCAAACGGCCCTGGCGCGAGCACAAACAACCCTCGGGCTTGACCCGAGCTCGCCCGGAATCACCCGGTTGTCGCGCCTATTATTCCGACCTCGCGGTTGCAAACCGCGCCACGCGTTTCCTAATTTATGTATATCGCGCAACGCGTTACATCGTGGATCGATGGTGATTCGTCCTTCGCGAGCTCAACGACCCCCGTCGAGGGTCTCCTATCGGGACGAAGGACGATCGTGATCGATCCGCGCTCTCTTCTGTTCGGTCTCTCTAAGAGAAAAGTTGAGCCGGCCGTTCGCGGCAATTATAATATCGGGAGTGTTCTCGAAAGTAATTGCGCGGCGTTCGTTAAGTTTCATCGCGAGCCGCACCCCGCTCGATTGGTCGCCGCGTGAAACATCTCATATCGCTTTTCCGTTCACGAGAAGGGAAGAGTGAGCCGGTATTCGTCGCGTTAGTACCCGGTCGATTGGTCATCGCGCGAATTCCGGGAAATTGGTTACGCATCGAGCACCCGTGCAAAGGGTCGCCTCGTGCACACAAGTTTCGTCGCGATCTGCACCCGCTCGATTGGTCGTCGCGCAAAACGTATCATTCCCGAGATACGAGTTTTCCATTCGCCAGAGATTCGAAGTGGCGAATCATTGTGACGGATCACGCATTTACACCGTGCGCGGTAGCGTGATCTTCCAAGAAAGAACCGTGTCGACGTCGATACTGTCACACGATTCAACACGGTTTTTCGCGAGTGCATCTTCCGATTGTTGCGATAAACCTGCGAAAGCTCCGAGGAGCATTTATCTGTTCAAGCAAAGCGGGCGATCGATCCCGATATCGAGCCCGTTCGCGGCCATCTTGTCGTGCCGCGCCGTTCTCATCGTTATCGCGGAATTACCGTGTCTCGTACATTTAAGTTACGTTTCATGTAAAACTCGTGCCCCGCTATCGCGTTCCGAGTGACTATAAGGGCGCCTGAGCATCTCGCGAGTCATCGCGTTCGCGGTCGCTCATCTGCGTCGCGAGCAAGATATGCGTCGGTCGCGTTCAAGATCTCCGATCGCGAGGGCGGTAACCAAGCGCTCTTCAAGATCTCCGTTTCGCGAGCCATCGCAGAGAATAAGAGTTACGCAAGATTTCCGTTCCGACATCTCCGAAGATGCTCAGCCCGCTCGGTCGCGCGAGTGCGAAACAAGTTGTAAAT